>JAYJMB010001704.1:0-16272 GCA_036873735.1 Pouteria campechiana
ACCAGGGTTTTAATTCTATTCTTATACGATTTAATATTGGTAATCTAAGCGATTAGGGCTGAGGCCTTTTTATAAACGATAATTGCCATGACAACCTGCTCTGATGTTGCTCGTTCGGCCGCGCCTTGAAATTTCAACCAGTACACGAATAAACATTCCAAAATAAGTTTTATATCCTCTTGAATGATAGCGATCGGGTTTGTAGGCTTGTAGGCATGCATAGAAGATCCTGGATTTCATTTCATTGGAGAAATGACCTCGTGATGGCGACGTGATAGGGGTTCAAATATATATGCTGCTGAAGAGTCAAGGCATGTTCATGTACAGAAACCCCACAATAGGACGAGGTGTTTGGATGGGTAGAAAAGAAGAGAAAAACTTGTTTTAATGTCACGTAACATTTCCTTTACCCATCTTCAATAATTGAACCTTTTTATTCCAATTATTTATATTTTCAATAATCTAAGTATTGGGTATTTTCGAAATTTAAACTGTTAAAAATATATATTTATTTATATTATTTTATATAACAAAAGTGATGAGTAGAATGGCGATCCGTGGCACCCTTCGCTCAGCATAAACGAAATATCCCAGTCCAGAAGCAGCACCGACCAATCCTTTCAGTGGTAGTGAGTGCTGTGCAAACTACTCATCCCAAAACAGTAGACTCATCATAAATGAAAGGAGTGGATACAACAGTGCTTATGATTTGATTTTGAACATTCATGACACTGAAAACGGGCAGAGTTGTATCAAGATCCGCACAACTTAAGATATAAAATGGCCAACTGACACTTAAATCAAGCCAACATGCCTGGATCGTGGAACGCCCCTGAAAGACAAATGGGAGAATTCTGAACTGCCCATCCTCTGGAAACCGTCATTGTAGATAGCCCACCTTCTGAAAGTTTTATTCTGGCGAGCAAGTTCCGCCATGTAATCGTGCAGCCTTCCATAGTTCATGGAGAAATGAAAGACAGTAGTGACTATTGGGTGGCATCCCTTCGTCTGCCTCTTCCCATCTCCGTCTGCCTCTCCCCATCTCCATGCCTTCCAAGGTGGAAACCTTTAGAGAGGAACAGTCAGAGAAGCAGAGCCGTGAGAATAGAGAAGAAAGTATACAACAACTCCATGAAACTGGGGTGGGTTGACAGACGATGAAGAACTAAAAAGTGCGAGCACAAATCCTCTACTTAAGTGCTTTGCTTGCCCACGAACGCTATGGTTTTATAGGCGGCCGACAGTCGGAATACCACTGAATTTTATCCATTTATATCGATTTTTCGTATATAATATATTTGCCTAAAATTAAAAATATTTGCAACCTTTTTCGGCGACTTTAAATACCCAAGTACTAAAACCACAATTTTCTTATTATAAGGCTTACTAAGCAGTGAATTATCCTAATTTAATCACATTTAATGTAATATATTGTTTTAGATTTAGTTTATAGCTTAGAATAATCTTATAGAATATAAAAACTTAAAAATCGCCTCCAATCAATCTGGGCCATGGATTTAATACGAAGGATTTTTTAAATTTTTTAATTTACAAGAATAATCCAACCCTTTAATTTAACACAAAAAATTACGTAAAAAATTGAATTTAAATTATTTTATCATATATAACTTTACATTTAACAGGCTGTGTGATAAAAGAATTTCGCTCATGTCTCATAGCGTCATCCTCATGAAAGTACGGCCCATGCGTAGATTTTAAAATGTAATTCTACCCTTATAAATGATTCGACTCAATTAAAGACAAACGGAAATATTCAAAGTAAAATATTTTCCAAAAATCTTTTATGGCCCCTTAAAAATATGAATTATATTTTATTTTCATATAATTGTAGCATACATTTACGGAGAAAATTTGTCTACCAGAAAGCATACAAAACCCTTTCAAAATGGTTCCAGGACTTCACCGTTGGATTGCTTTATTTAAAATACAAGATGTGGATGCGGGCGTACATGCGCTCACCACTGTAAAAATGCATTTTTCCCAATTGAATATTTCCTTATGGTGGATGTTCTTTTTGAATTAATGTTCCAGTAGTCCCAAAAGTTCGCTTGATAGAAATCACTTTCAGGATCTTTGATATTGAAATGATCACTGACGATTGAAATATAGAATACAACGGCAGCTAGAAATGCCTATCGTTGAAAAGGAAATGATAGATGACCATAAGAATAAAATAATACAATTTAAAAAGATTTTTGGATAATTAAAAAATATGGAGGGTTTAGGTTCGCTGTAACATGTCTGAGATTCCAAAGGTGGAAAGAGCAAGATTTTCCTTTTTTTCATTCAAAGCCCAGGAGATCTTATCTTAGAGTATGAGTAAAATCTCCCAATCAGCCCAAAACAGGACAAACTAAAACCGGGCTTACCGCCATATCATATGGCCTATTTACTTGTGGATTTTATTTTATTTTCTTGCAATTGTGGAAGGTATATTTAATGAATCATATACCTACACACACAATTTCGTGTAAATTTATTACAACCTCCATTTATTTTGTTATTCTTTTTTATAATTAAGTGTGAATTTCAACTGGGTTATTTTTAAAAAATATATAAAATAAGATATGAAACATTTTAAACCGTGGAAGCTAAGAGACCCCTTCTAGATAATGCAAATGGCTTTATCCATGGAGTAATTCAAGGAATAATCATACATCGGACAGGAGCAACTCTTGCACCAGGCATTGTTTCGAAAACCGAATTGGACCCAGTTCGACCAGTCGAATCGAGAATCAGCCAAGGCACCGGTCTGGATGAGGCTGGTTGCCAATTCCCTTAGTAAACCATGTAAACTGTCAGAACCAGCCAGTTCAACTAGTATACCGAGAACCATCGCTGTCGATTTTTTTTTTTAATATAAAAAAATAAAAATTTCAAATTTCAAAATTTTAATGAGCATAAAGAAGGAAGAAAGATTGAACTTTGAAATGTTGAATCAAGTCAAGGTTTTAAATCCATTGAGGTTAATAATTTCTTATTACTATATTATTTTAATTAATTTAATATATATATATATGTGTGTGTGTGATGGGTTTTTATTTATCATAGTTTGTTTATTATACATTTTAGGTAATATATATTTTTAAAAATTTAAGTATATATATAAGTAAAATAATTATTATATCATAATTATATCATACTGATGTCATTGGTTCAAAACGGTTTGCTCCACCAGTTGAACCAGAACAAGACACTCTAATGGTTCAACCTCGCCTGATTTTCGTTTTATGAGCCACTTAAAACATGGGTCTACTGCAGATGGGATTGGCTGTTACGGATCAAAGGTAGGTGATTGCCGAGTAGGTGCAGCAACGAGTGGATGAGGTTCATGCACCAATTTGGTGACTGGTTACCTTGCGTTTGACGCAGGCCTTAATGGCTCAGTTGGCAATACTACTGTCCCGGGCTAAGACCCTTTAGCAGTTAGCACTACTAATGCACTTAATCAAATCCCAAGGTCGTATGATCCGTCGCACCCTTTCCTCAGCATAAACAAGTAACCTGAAATATCCAAATCCAGAAGCAACACCCACAAACCCTTCCAGTGGTGGTAGTGAGTAATTTGTAAACTACACATGCCAAAACAGCAGACTCATCGTAAATGAAACGAGTGGATACGACACTGCCTATTACTTGATTTTGTACATTCATGCCACTGAAAACACGCAAAGTTGCATCAGGATACACACAACTTATATTATTAAATGGCCAACTGACACTCAAAACCAACCCAAAATGCCAGCATCATGGAATGCCCATGAAAGACAAGTGAGAAAGACAAGTGAGAGAGTTTTGAGCTGCTCGTCCTCCAGAATTGAAGCTTTTATTGTGGATGCCCATGCAAAAAAAGTAACAGAAAAGGAGAATTTAGGCCATCGATATTTAGAATGGAGAATAGGCTATCAAGATAAGTTCTCCATTTGGACTCTGGCCCAACTATAATCTCCATATATATGATATGGCCCATCATCTATAAGATAGAAGGTTAAGATTATTTCATCATCATTGCATATAGGCCCCACTAAGCACGATAGGCTCGAACATGGAGGCCATTATCAATGTGAAGAGTTAGCATGGTTCTGTATTTGACAGGCTTGTTCTCATCGGCCAGCTTGAACCTGAAGAAATGGAGTAGGACAGCTGCAAAGATCTTCATCTGCCTGTAGGCGAATTCCTTGCCCAGACAAATGCGTGGTCCGGCCTGCTAAGAAGACAAGGAAAAAGGATACTGATGTTATAAGATGCTAAGGCAAACATGCTGCAGTGAGGACTGAAGGTTTTATTACAAATTTTATGCTTCTGAGATTATAGAAACAGTCCAATTTTACAGCAACCTGAGAATTGACAAATGGCGTTTATTTAATTTCAGTACTCGCGTTGATTGATTATCCCATCCAATTAATGCTGCCGTCAATTCAGTCCCCCCATTCTTCATCATTTGGATTTTGCAGTCCTGATAACTCAAATCGAAGTCCATGCATTCTACAAATGCCTAAAGTGGCCATCCGAACATTGTCAAAACAACCGAAAACAAAATGCCAGAATAGCTAACTAAAATTGAAGGCCACAAGCATATGAGAGCCACCCCGCTTACCTGGAATGCAGTGAACTTGAAAGGGCTTTCAGGGTGGAAAGTGCCATCAGCGCCGATCCACCTCTCTGGCCTGAAAACCTCAGCATCTTCACCCCAAATGAACTTCATCCTGCCCATTGCGTAAGGTAAATATGCCACCAAGTCACCCCTTTTAACGTCAAATCCATCCGGCAAGGTGTCCTCAGATTGACAATACTTAGCATCCTATTAAAACACAGATCACAAAATGAAAAATAAAAATCATCAGTGATTCATCATGATCAGAGAGAAAATGAGCCCTGCCATAGCCAGGCATACATACATACGCACCTTCATGCACTCACATGCGAATGTGGAACACATACATATACATACATACATATATATATATATATTCATACATACATACATTCATGCATTCATCCATACATCTATACATATATAATACATACATACATAATACATACACACTTGACAGGGCAAGTCCTTCATGTGTGTGCTAGAATGAATGGCAGTTGGCGGGTAAGTCGGGGGTAGAAATTTGTGGCAAGAGATACCACTGGAACAGCTGGATAGAGTCTAGTGTCTCAGTTAGAGCTGCATGCAGGTAGTGCATCTTGTTGAGTGCTGCTTCTGCTGTGCAAGCAGACAATTCCTCTATGGATGTCGAATCTTTTGCCTGCGTTGCTTCTTTCACTTCCTCAGCGATTTTTACCTGCACTGCAGGGTGCTTACAGAGCATGTAAATAAACCATGAGAGCGCGCCAGCTGTGGTGTCTTTGCCTGCAAGTATGAAATTGAGGATTATGTCTCTTAAGTACTGATCATTAAACCTTTCCGGATCTTCAGCACTCCGTGCTAGAAACCTTGCTAACATGTCTTCTTTCTCCATCTGCCATTTCAAACACTACTGTAAGTGAATTGAAAGCCTTAAATGAGATTAAAAACATTCGCGATATCTCTCCGAAACAGTGAACACCTTGTGCAACGGACTGTGAGAACAGGTGTGTTTGTCCCCCACCGAATTTAAAAAATAAAAAATAAAAAAACTTAATGCATTGATCGAAATCCACAAAATATCCCTATGTCTACTTACAGAATCTTGTCCCATTGATAATTGCTCCTTCTTGTTACGAATCAGCCTATAAACGAAGTCATCAATCACTTTTCTTTTCTTCTTAAGCATTGCTTCCGACCCCAAGTTGAAAATCTTTTTTATTTTCCATGATGGATCAACATAGCGCCACAGTATCAGAGCACTCGACTCATCAAAGACCTGAGCAAATCGACCACCCTCTTGGTTCGAGCCATAAAGGGTGTCCAACTCAGCTCCAAAAGCTACCTTGAATATTGAATCCAGTGTCGATTTCATAAAAACCTCCTGTAAATGCACGAAAATAACATACTCATTAAACCAGTCTTTGATGTAAGAAGAAATCGAAAAGATATGAGTTAGCAAGTGAAAAATAAAAATAAAAAGAATTTTTATTAAAAATAAAGGGGAGGTGATGATTAAAAATATGACAATGAAGAGAAAAATTAGCATTATTACAAATAAATCGTATAAGAAAATATCACATGGAGAAAAAAAATGAAAAAAAAGGTAGAGGAATAACGAAAGTATAGCTCATCCTCCATCCCTTGCTTGTAAGGAAACACCCCAAGAAGACCAAACTTCTGAAACTCTAAGATTCACCTGGATATCCATTGTCCTGTTAGAGCTTACAGCATCCAAAACAAAGTGGGCAACTTTCACTGCGTTGCTTTGGAAGACACGGCAACTGAAATCCCTCAAGGCATTTGTGGAGAAATCGAAGCTCGCTATCTTCCTCTGATGGCGCCATTTTTCACCGTCAACTGCAAAAATCCCATCGCCCAAGAGGCCCTTCAGCCTGTCATAGTTATATGGTCCCTGTTATAATTAGTCGGTTGTTTAGAAATCCATGAACTGCCACAGCTAAGTTTTCAAGTGATTCTGGAAAGAATTTCCTTAGTCTCACAAGTACAAGACAAATGCACATCGATACAAGAAACATCTTTAAGTCAAAATTAGAAGCCAAGATAAACTTTCAAGAACTGAAAGCCCATCAAATGGGAAATTTATGATGTGGGATGATCTAAATGTTAATACGTAATGCATGAAGCGGATGGTCTAAAATTTCCTCCTACCTTCTTCCCTTACTTTCTTTATGCACCATTACAAAACCCAATCTAGCTCTTTCATTTTTATTCATGGATAGCATTTCCCCCCAAGGGGCTGACCTTTCTGTTTAATTTCCCAACGAAAATTTCTCTTCCCTGTCCGCGAACAGCGGCCTGACCACTGACTCCTCATTGATTATCCATCCGAATTTTTCAGAAGTAACGAGATGGGAAGAATCTGGTTTACCTTGCCAAAGTTGGTGAAGTTGGTTCTGAGAATGTATTCGACGTTGGCGGGGTCTGTGGTATAGACATGGCCATTGTTGATGGCGAAGGCCCTGAAGGTTTTATTCTTTCGAGCTAGTTGAGTCATGTAATCGTGCAGCTTGCCAAAGTATATGGCGAAATGAAAAACACTAGTGACTATTGGATGGCAACCCCTCTTCTCCTCTTCTCCATGCCTTCCAAGGTGGAAGCCGAGGAACAGAGAGAGAAAAAGGGCTGCGAGAAGAGAAAGGCAAGTATACAACAACTCCATGAAACCTGGTGGGCTGATAGATGATGAGGAAGATATAAGAGGGAATGGCAGTCTCTGCGGGATCTGAGGACCACTTGCTTTTTGCATAGCTGGTCAATGTGAATTTGGATACAGGTTAAATCCATCCTTCAAGAAGCAGATCAAATATGCATTAGATACAAGTCACATCCATCCTTCAAAAAGCAGGTCCGTATGAATTGGCGACAAGTCACATCCATCCTTTAATGAAATTTGAACCGTTTATCTTAATTTTTCCTATATAATATATTTGCAGAATCCAACCATTAAAAATGAATCAAATGAATAAAAGACTGCCCTGAGCTGCATGCAGGAATATTAAAAGGTAAATATTTTCCGAAAATCTTATACAGCCCATATATGTGTGGATTTTATTTTGTTTTTATGTAATTATATAACATATATTTAATGAAATATGTGTGGAAAAATTTTCATACGGTCGAATATAGAAGTCCTTTTCATACGATTGAAGAACTCTACCGTCCAATTGCTTTGTTCAAAATAGAAGGTATGAATGCAGGATCACAATCAACAGTCATCACCTACCTTGTGGTCGCATGGAGTACATTAAAAATGAGCTTTTTACAAATTCAATTATTTCCTAGTGATTCAAATCATGTACGTGATAGGAATAACTTTTTAACTCTAAAACTCTTTGATATTAAATGATCGTCGTTACCAAAAGTTTCAAGGAAAATGATAGATGATCGTAAGAATTTAAAAAAAAATTCAAAAATATCTTGGCTTTATGCATCTTCAATAAGATAATAAAAAAATTATGTATCGTTGGGGTCTCTATAACATGTTAAAAAGGTAGCATATTCTATACAACTACAAAGTGTTAAAAGAATTAAAAAAAAATTCATTCAAAGCCCCAATGTGGGGCAAATTAAAATGAGGCTTAGGGTCATAAAGACACACGTATGACCCATGAAAAATTGTTGACGTAACCAAATTAAGTGCCTATTTAGCCTAGCATTTTACGAGCTCCAAAGAGCTTTTTGCCCCTAAAATGTGGAAAGTGTCTATTTGGCTGGAAAGAAAAAAAAATGCTTTATATGCATTGAAATTCATAAAAAATTAGTTTTTGGCTTTTACATCGAAGCTTTGATTCAGAACTTTTAGAAAAAGCTCTATATATAAAAGCGTTTTAATAAAACACTTAAATCTCAACGCGAGGCCAAAC
Source organism: Pouteria campechiana (assembly GCA_036873735.1). Classification (NCBI taxonomy): domain Eukaryota; kingdom Viridiplantae; phylum Streptophyta; class Magnoliopsida; order Ericales; family Sapotaceae; genus Pouteria; species Pouteria campechiana. The sequence goes on from JAYJMB010001704.1 coordinate 8,482, forward strand.
AGGCCCTAAAGGAACATAATAACCTAATTAGCTTACAAAGTTGTTTCACCAAATTGTCTGGTTCGAGCATTTGAGCTCATTCATTCCCAAAAGTTGACCCTTGATCCTAGATGTAATTGCCACGCTTTGATGATATTTGATCTGAAAAGGTAACTCAAACTATCCCAAGCACAAAAATTTTAAGCTATCCTCAAATCCTGATCAGAACAGGTTGATTTGCTAATTTGATGACTGGTTACATAATTAATCCTACTGTCCTTGAAACCCCCAGCACTACTAGTGTACGTAACAGATCCTAAAGAAAGAGGATCCATTACACCCTTTGCTCAGCATAAACGAGTAATGCCTATAACTAATTCAGCAGAACAGGCCTCACAATCCAGAAGTAATACCCATGAACCCTTACATGGCAGAGAGGGTCGTGCAAACTACACATGCAAAAACAGTAGACTCATCATAAATGAAACGATTGGATATAGCAGTGCTTTGCACTTGATTTTGTACATTCACATAAAATGAAATAACTGAAAAAGTATTTACATCAGAAAAGCATCAAAAAATTTTAAATTCCTACTAAAACTGAATATCCTTAATTGTCATGACACTCATACACTAAAACTGAATATCCTTAATTGACATGACACTCATATGAGATGTATGTTCATAAAACACTTTGGGTGACAACCCCTTAGTAAGCGGATCCACAATCATGGAATTTGTTCTAATGTGCTCTGTAAACAATGTTTATTTCGAACTTTTTTTTTAACAACTAGGAACTTGATGTCTATAAACTTGAACTTCTTCGAGCTCCTATTGTTGTTGGAATATAGAACTGCGGACTTATTATCAAGAAATAACTTGAATAGTCATTTAATATCATCCACTATGCATAGCCATATGACAAAATTTGTCAACCATATATCTTGATTGGACGCCTCATAAAATGTTATAAACTCTGCCGTCATGATAGAAGAGACTACAAGAAACTGTTTAACACTCTTTCAGAAGATAGCGCCCCTAGCTAATAAGTAAATATAGCCTGACGTAGATTTCAAACTATCTTGGCATCCAGCATGATCGGAGTAGTAAATCCAATGATCTCAAGTTGATCCGACTTTCGATAGGTGAGCATGTAGTCTTTTATTCCCTATAAGTACCCCAAGACCCGTTTGGCTGCTTTCCAATGGTCTATTCTTGGATTGCTTAAATATCTGCCCAACATCCCAATAATGTACACAATATCCGGGTATATACAAACTTGAGCATACATAAAACTCCCTACTACTGATGCATAAGAAATCTTCTGCATTTCATTTTTCTCAAAATCATTCTTAAGGCACTGTTTGATACGAAACTTGTCTCCTTTAGCCATAGGAGTATCACCTGGTTTACAATCTTACATATCATATCTCTTAAGAACCTTTTCGATATAGCCCTTTTGTAATAATCCAAGAATACGTGGAGAGCAACCCCGATGTATCTGAATCTCTAATACAAAAGAGACGTCACCAAGATCTTTCATATCAAAATTCTTAGATAGAAATCACTTGATTGCATATAATAAGCCTATATCGTTGTTGGAAAGCAAGATGTCGTTGATATACAAAACTAGAAAAATATACTTGCTCCCACAAAACTTATGGTATACATAATCATCAACCAAATTCATCTCAAAGTCAAATGAGATGATCACTTGATAAAACTTGAAATACTATTGCCAAGATGCTTGCTTGAGCCCATAGATGGATTTTTTGAGTTTGCAAACATATTCTTTGAAACTCTAGATATGAAGTTTTCTGGTTGCACCATATAAATCATTTCATCAATGTCGTCATTTAGAAACGTTATCTTTACGTCCATCTGATGTAACTCAAAATTGAAATGCGTCACCAATGTCATTATAGTCCTGAAAGAGTCTTTCAAAGAAACCAGTGAAAAAGTCTCTTTATAGTTGATGTTTTCTTCCTGTGTAAAGCCTTTTGCAACAAGACGAGCCTTGTACCTTTCTACATTACCTTTGAATCCCTCTTGGTCTTAAATATCCATTTGCAACCAATAGGTTTCACACCTTCTAACAATGGGACAAGATCCCAAGCGTCATTGTTCTTCATTGACTTAATCTCTTCATTCATTGCATCAATCTACTTTTGAAACTTTCTATGACTCAACAGAAGTTGATCGTATCATCTTCCATTGCTGCATCATCAACCTCATATTCTTGGAGAAATACAATGTAATCATTTGGCATTGCACTTCTCTTTTCTATAGTGGATCTCCCTAATGGCACAGGTTCTTGAGGTGATAGAGTTTGTTCTTCTAAAACAATTTCTTAAATGGGAGGTTCTCCAATATTGTCTTGATCCATTGTGTCTTGAAAAAAATCATAAATGGGATTATGATCAATGCTAATAACACATGTGGATATATCAACATATTCCTCTTTAAAAACAAAATCCCTAACTATATCTCTCCCCGTAAACTTGACATCCTCAAAGAATTAAGCATTTCCCGATTCAAAAATAAACTTAGTCGTGGGATCATAAAACTTGTACCCCCTTGATCTTTGAGAGTATACAATAAAAAAGTAACTCACCATCCTTGAATCTAGTTTTTTTTCATTAGGCCTATAAGGTCTTGCCTCAACCGGACATCCCTAAACATGTAAGTTCTTTAAACCGGGCTTATTGTTCGTCCAAAGTTTATAAAGGGTTTTGGTTATCGCTTTAGTTAGAACTTTGTTAAGGATATAAACTGCAGTCTTAAGTGTTTTTTTCTCAAAGTGATTCTGATAAGGTAGAATAAGAAATCATACTCCTCACCATGTCCTTAAGCATTTTATTTCATATTTCGGCAACACCATTCATAATGGGCGAACTTGGCATAGTGTACTGTAGGACGATACCGCTTTCTTCTAGGAATTTAGCAAACGGTCTTAGATGTTGTTTACTTAATCCGTTATATCTATCATAGTATTCACCACCACGGTCAAATTTGACGCTTTGAATCATTTTGCTGAGTTGGTTTTCAACTTCAAACTTATAATTTTTAAACAAATCCAGTGACTATAACTTTTCATGAATTAGATATACGTAGTCATATTTAGAAAAATCGTCTATGAACGTTATAAAATATTGTCGACCATTCCAAGAAACCATAGGGAATGGTCTAAAATATCCATATGTATTAATTCTAAGATGTCTAAAATCTTGTTGGCTTCAAATCTCCTTTTATTGATTTTCTTTCCCTTTATACAGTTAACACAAACATCATAATTTGTGAAATCTAAGGGATCTAGAATTTTGTCCAAGACAAATTTCTCTCTGTTTGGAGATATAACCTAATCGCTTGTACCATAATGTAATCAAATTCTCATTGGTTAATTTTCTCTTTACACCTAATTTACTTAATTGTAGGGATTCATTAAATGAAGCAATTGTATCAATTAAATAAAGATTATCATAACCCGACAAAGAACTGGAACCAACCAATTTTGAATCATGAAACAAACTGAACTTTCCATTTTCAAATGAACAAGAATAACCAAATTTGTCCAAAACAAAAATAGAAATTAAGTTTCATCTAAATAATATCCAGCCTTTAACAATAATCTAAAATTTTTAATTGTCTTAACTTGAACCGTCTTGTCATCGCCCACATAAATGTATCTTTCACCATCATTTACTTTCGGCAACTTAGGCAACCCTACATAAACATACTGATGTGAGTTGTTGCACTAGAATTTATCCACCATGTGTGTTTAAGTACCAAAGTTAAATTAACCTCAAAACAAACCAAATTAAGAAGCATATCTTTTTTAGCACGCCAAGCATGATAATTGGTGCATTGCTTCTTCCTGTGCCCTTTTAGCTCCATAAAAGAAACAACCATTGCTTTTTGATTCATATGGTTTCTTTTAAGGTGACATATATGCAGCTTCCATATTCGGTTTATACTTCATTGAAATAAGACTTGTTAAGAGTGTACCTATCTCAGCCTTTTCGTTCTTAACAATCTCTTTTCAATACTTGCAAGGAACTCTTTAACTACGATAATCTTTTCACACATTGTGCCCTTGAATGCTTCTAAAATGACTTTCTTCATGATCATCATACATATGCAATTACATTTCTCCCACCTATTCATCTCCTTCTTCTCATTAGAGGTACTCTTGTCTATAAGAGGTTGAAGAGAGTCAACCCTTAATGCAAGGTCAAGATCCATGACTCTAAGAACTATTAAGAGGTTTTCCTTCTATGACTTGAAGTTGGAGTCATTTAGTATAGGAATTGAATTGATATTGGCAATAATATTAGCAGAAATCATAGCTAAACAGATACTGATAAATAAACAAAAAATAAGCTTCCATAAGTCCAAAATCATGTAATATTTTATCTTAGACCAAAATTTAAGTTAAATGATATATCGATGTAGTAATCAAACACTGATAATAAGAACATGTCGAAAAAATAAATCTTTTTTTAGCCGATTTATTAATCATATGTAAAATCAACTAATCATCACGTGTTTATTACCCCAGGTGCATATGCAATTCTATTAAATATCGATCTTCCTTTTGGTCGGTCAACATTCACATAAGTGACAAGTCTTTTATAATTTAAAATAAATTAATTTTCACAAGATATGTTACTTTGGTGACATGTTGATTCATTTAATTTATCTCAAATATGTACACAATCATATCATTATTCAAATTTAAAATTGCACCCAAAATATTTCCTTAAAAGTAACCTTAGAGAATTTAAATATCTCGTGACTAATCTAGTCGACCAAATCAAGCATTTAAGAATAACATTTAAACCCTTCAAATCTATCCACATGAAATCTGAAAATATAGTCATGTTTTTAAAAATCTGATTCATCCATCTTATCTTTAACCATCAAAATCAGACCTTAAATGCCCCCAAAACATGCTGGCCATCCAAATAAAAAATCTATTTAGGTTTCCTAGGAGGGCATAGCCTTCTTCTTCCACGACCATCCCCCTTACGGCTGAGCCAGAAAACCCATCTGCCGCAGCCTGCCCATCGCGCCACCGCCCTTGCCAGCGCCGTCGCCCGCCATATACGCCCGCCGCCACCAGCGCCTGTTGATGTCAGCGTCATCCACCTAGCTGTGCAGCGACCGCCGTTGGGCAGCGATCGTCTGGCTGAGTAGCTGGTCTGGTCTCGCTGGTCGGAAAGGCGGATTCGGATGCAGCCATGGCTGACCGCTGGTGGGTTCTGGCACAGGATCCGGCGCCCCAATCCATCCGCAAGTGTGGCCACCAGCCATGGCAGACCTGCAGAAAACCAAAACCCCTCTACGTTGTCTGCCCCTCTACCGCCCACCCCTCCGCCGCTATCGACTGCCGCTAACCACGCCTGCCGCTGGCTGGGCTGGATGCGCTGGCAACGTGCATCCGGCCTGGTCTGGTCGGCTGGCTATGGCCGGACGACTTGATCTGATTTGGGCATCTAATTTCTATCATGGCAGCAATGGACGGTTCTATGACTCTGGATTTTCTGATTTCGGCGGACAGCAACATGAAACTTTGGATGGGCAGCCTAAATATGAAACTTGGGGTTATTCTTAAATCTTATTTCTTTAATCGATTTCCATTATATAAAATCTAATTTTCTCTAGTTTTCATAAAATCTAATTTTTTGTAATCTCAATGATTCAATGTGAAGAGGCTTTGATATCACTCGTTAAGATAAATCTTTTATAAAAGTCATCAAATAAGTCATAGAAAGACTAACATTGCATCATCAAGATTTTAATAAACAAATAAGTGAAAGCATATCCTGAATTCATAATAATTGATTATTGTTTAGAGTCGCCATTAGCTTCTTAAGAGAACTCTTTTAACTTTTTTCTTAGTTTTCTTTGTGATAATGGGATGATAGAAAGGATATAAATGCGATAACATGTACTTGTTATCTTTTTGTATTTTTATGTTAGTCCATCATAAAAATGGGGATTACTGTTAAGTCTCTATGGCTCACATTATATTAAATATATTAAAGCTTAAATTATGTGAACCTTATCAGATCATTTTGAATAAGCTTAACCTTATACAATAGTCTACAGTATATAATTATTTATATACAAGAGCATTATATTTATGATCAAACAAATGAAACCTGGTGGGCTGATAGATGACGAGGAAGATACAAGAGGGAATGGAGTCTTCGCAGGACTTGAGGACCACTTGCTTTTTGCATAGCCGGTCAATGTGAATTGGATACAGGTTACATCCATCGTTCAAGAAGCAGATCAAATATGAATTGAATACAAGTCACATCCATCCTTTAATGAAATTTGAACCGTTTATCTTAATTTTTCCTATATAATATATTTGCAGAATACAACCATTTAAAAATGAATCAAATATTAAAAGGTAAATATTTTCCAAAAATCTTATGGAGACCATACATGTGTGGATTTTATTTTATTTTTATTTAATTATATAACATATATTTAATGAAATATGTGTGGAAAAAAATTTATACGGTCGAAATATAGATGTCCTTTTCATACGATTGAAGAACTCTACCGTCCAATTGCTTTGTTCAAAATCCAAGGTGTGAATGGAGGATCACGATCAATAAACCATAGACAATTCAATAAATGCAATCATCACCTACCTTGTGGTCGCATGGAGTACATTAAAAATGAGCTTTTTCCAAATTCAACTATCTCCTAGTGAATAGGAATAACTTTTTTAACTCTAAAACTCTTTGATATTAGATGATTGTTGTTACCAAAAATTGCAAGAATAATGATAGATGATCATAAGAATAAAAAAACAATTCAAAAATATCTTGGATTTATGAGCCTTCAATAAGATAATAAAAAAATATGTAGCGTTGGGATCTCTATGACATGTTGTAGCTTTAGTATATATTCTATACAGTTACAAAGGGTTAAAAGAATAATTTTTCTTCTTTTTTTTCATTCAAAGCCCTGAGATTAATCAACCCAATGTAGAGCAAATTAAAATAAGGCTTATTGTCATAAGACACATTTATGACCCATGAAAAATTGTTGATATAATCAAATTAAAGGAACATAATAAGTATTAGAGAATTCTAACACAAATACTCAATTATCCAATTAGTACCTGCCATGTAAGATTCTAATAAAGATAGGATACTTTTTCCAGCTACTATATGGTCCCATGAGATAAGAATTAGAGATGCGTATTCTCTTAGAGTCCTCTTCTAAGCACAAATCTATATCCCACTTGCGTACAAGTTATATAGGCATCTCGGCTATGCATCTATGCTTGACTATAAATATACCTAGGTATATACCTCCTAAATAGACACAGACTCTCTAAGCTCTTTCTATTATTCATACTTTTTACTAAGATCCCTTATTGATTTGAACGTTGGAGTGCCCGGGCTAGACCACCCCAGCGCCCTCTTACATTTTCTTTATCTTGCAGGATTTTAAGTAAAATATTCTCAAGAGCCACGTAGGTGTTTCATTTGGGGATGACCCAAAAGATAACCAAATTGGCTTGCATAACTGTTCCACCGAATTGCCTGGTTTGAGCCATTGAGCTCATTCCTTCCCAAAAGTCGAACATTGACCCGAGGTTTAATTACCACGCTCTTATGCCATTTGATCCGAAAAGCCAACTTAAGCCATCCCAGGCACAAAAAATTTAAGCCATCCTCAAGTCCTGGTCAGAACAGGTAGATTCGCCAATTTGGTGACTGGTTACCTAGTTAATCCTACTGTCCTTAAAACCCCCAGGACTACTAGTGCACGTGGCAGATCCTA
>JAYJMB010001705.1:0-16272 GCA_036873735.1 Pouteria campechiana
TATTTAGGAATCAAATAGGTGCAAAAGATGAAGTATTAGGAGAATAAAATATGACATTTTGCATTCTCATCAGATGTTCTATATTGTGATGATCCTATCTGAGTTATTTTGATTTCTATTATGAACTAAATCCCTCTTTCTAGGGTAAAGATGTAACCCTATTTGATACTCTTTATTATCTGGATTGTTTGTTATTAATGACTATATGATCTTGTTTCATTCATGATGTTATTTGCAACGATTTAATTTATTTTATTACTTAATCACCAATATTATGAATTAGATTGATTATCTAAGTAGGGTTAGGTAGACACCATATGCTAAGACATGAGCTCCCTTGAATGAAAAGGATGGATGGTTTAAGGGACACACCATATGTTAAACCATCTTATTTTGGTTCATTATGTTCTTGACCTTTATGGATTTTCACCTCAATTATGCTATACAACATAGGTAATTGGAACGAATGAAAACACTTAATTTGAACCTGCACACCTAACAGTAATGATGAAACATTTGAAAGGAGGAACTCAAGATAAGCATTGAATCCAATATTCTAATAGCAAAGGGTGTCATTTAGTGGTAAAATTGGATCCCTAGACCTTGCATCTTGTTAATCTCCTACATTATTATTAGTCATTGACTTTTACCATTCCATTTAGTTTTTGCAATTCCATTCAACACTACACAATATTCATTTAAATTTATATACATTCTTTTTAAAGATAGTAGTTCAGTAACTAAAACTAAATAAGTCAGTTTGGCCATTCTCTATGGGATCAACCCTAGCATTACACACTATAATGCTATACATCCATGCACTTGCAAGGAATTATAATTTAAACCATCACTTATCCTTCATTATCACATGAAATTCTTCCTCTAGTAAGACCCACTTGATCAATCTAGGTTTGACATCTTTCTTTGTTAGCAAAAATTTCATGGCAACATGATCAGAATAGACAATTACCTTAGAATCAATCAAATATGAGCAAAACTTCTCTAAAGAAAACACACTTGCTAATAGTTAATTTTCAACTCTAGAATAATTCAATTATGCTTGATTCTAAGTTTTGCTTGCATAATGAATCACATAAGGCAATTGATCTATCCTTTGTCTTAACAAAGTGCCAACAGCAAAATTAGATGCATCATAGATAAGCGTAAAAGGATGAGACCAATCCAGAACAAATAAAATTAGAGCAGAAGTGAGTTTTTCTTTCAAGGTATTAAAAGTAGCAAGGCACTCGTTATCAAAATAAAATGTAACATCTTTAGCCAACAAGTTACATAAAGGCTTGCAAATTTTTGAAAAATTGTTAATAAACCGCTTATAGAAACTTGCATGACGAAGAAAACTCCTCACTACCTTAACCAAAGTTGGGGAAGGAAACTTGGCAATTACATTAATCTTTGCATTGTTCACTTCTATACCTCTACTAGAAACTATATATCCAAGAAAAATTACCTACTTAACTAGAAAGTGACACTTTTCTCACCTTAATGTCAAATTCATTTAACACATCTTTTAAGTACCAATGTAAAATTATCAAATTAATTATCAAATGAATCACCAAATATAGAAAAATCATCCATAATACCTCAATAAACCTTTCAATCATATAAAAAAAATTAAAATTATACACCTTTGAAATGTTGTAGGGGCATTATGAAGACCAAATGGTATCCTCCGATAGACAAATATTCCAAATGGGCACATGAATGTGATGTTTTGCTAATCTTCTAGAGTGACGTGGACCTGGTTGTGACATAAAAAACCATCTAGAAAATAATATTAAGCATGAATTGCTAATTGCTCAAGCATCTGATCAATAAAAGGGAGAAGAAAATGATCCTTTCTAGTTGTGGCCTTGAATTTTCTATAATCTATGCACATCCTCCACCCCATTGTCATTCTCACTAATACTAACTCATTATCATCATATTTAACCACAAAAATGCCTGATTTCTTAGGTACCACATGAATTGGACTTAACTATTTGCTATCAGAGATAAGATAGATAATACCTGCATTAAGTAATTTGATCACCTCAACTCTAACAGCTTCCTTCATGTTTAGGTTCAATTGTCTTTGAGCCTCTCTAGTAGGCTTTGCATCTTCTTCCAATCAAATCCTATGCATGCACACAGTTGGCCTAATCCATTTGATATCAACTAAGTTCCAGCCTATAACCTACCTATGCTCTCTTAAAACACTCAACAACTTTTTCTCTTCATCGGGAGTTAAGCGCGAAGTAATATTTACTGGAAGAGTATCATTCTCACCAAGTAATAAATACTTGAGATTCTATGGTAGTTGTTTCAATTCCAATCTTAGTGGTGTACCAATTGATGTGAACAATTTGGGGTTAAATTGATTTAACCCTTCCTTAGGCACACTTTCTTCACTACCTTGCTCTACATCATCCAATCCTATTTTGAACTCCTTGGTCACTTCGTCTTCCTCATCATACTCATCACTAATCAGGATCAGCTCTAGTTTATTTGTTGGTTCCTCCTACACAAATTTAAGAGTGTGGGTTTAAATTAAGTATTTTCAACCATTAAATTACCTATGGGATGTAGTATATTTGAGATTAAAAATCCATTAAGATTAGAAAAACTTTAAGGAACCAAATAGACTAGTTTACCATAAGGCATGTGTCATAATTGTCTATTCATTCATTTAAGAGAGTTATCTCATAGTTTAGCAAAGGCGTGTACCATAACCATGTCTTAGATAAACAATTCAATTCATAAAATTGATGATCAAGCAATTAAATAAATTAAAATTACATTAAACACAATGAATGAAATAAGATAATATTGAATTGAATAACCAATGTCTTTAATTGACAAAGAATATCTATGATGGCTACATCATCACCTTAGAAAAAGAAATTTAGTTTATGAGAAAAATAAAAAGAACACTCTTCATAGTTGTTGACATGATGCAAAACTTGATTCTCCCCTCTCTCCCTTCCTCTCTTGATTCCTCCACCAAAAATCCCTTCTCTCTTGCATAATCCTCCTTTTTATAACCCCAAAATAGCATTTAAGTGCTCCTTCATCCAGGTTAATACATAACTTGTGCAAAAAACTGACTTGCTAAAAAGACGCAAGTCTCCAGCACTAAATTGGCACTGTTGCACCCAACACTCTATTCTGGAACAACTTGTCATCAGTAACTTGGGTACCATGGCACCCAACTTGCTATCCAAAATCTACTTGATTCAACCACTCTTGGGCACTGTGTCACTATTCACCGCAAGCGTATGGTGTCAAGTTTTATTGTAGAATGATGAGAAGGTTACCATCTCCACATGGATTGTAAATTTCAATTATTCACTAGCAATAAATAATCCTTACTTTATTTGAAGAATAAAAAACTAAGAGAGTTAATAAGAAATTGGAGTAAACAAAATTTTGTAGAAAGAAATCAAGATAGAGAAGGTCAAGATGATTGATTTTACTTATGCTTCAATCATGATATTCTCAGCTTGTTATATATTAATTGTTCTCTCAGTTTATAAATCAAGAATTCTAATTTACTTGGCCCAATTTTTATATCTCTATAAAATAAGAACTCATTAAGATCTGTAATTCTTTCAAATGATTTCATAAAACCTAAAAGCTTTCTAGATCCTATTTAGAATTACTGTTCTTGAGCATCAATTCCCTAATATAAAATAATCAATAGATGATCAGTAAATTGAAAGCATAAGAACAAAACATCACAAAAAAGCCAATGAAAACTCTCAATATTATAACTAATTAATCACATCTTAACATCCATATAAGTTCCATCTCTCCTCTAGAAAAAGGAGTTTAGCTAATCATAAAAATATTAAAAATAATTCAAAGTATTCTAAACATGATGAGATTAATAAAGAAAGAACAATGAAGAATAATGAAACGCTAATTGAATGTTGAAACTTCCTCTAAGCTTTGCACCATACTTCTAATCTAACAGTCCTTCACCAAAGATATTTATCCCCTTGTTTTGAATGTGTATCCCTCTTTAAATAACCCATATTAGGGTTAATTTGCACCTCTTTGTGGAATAAAATATTAAACTTACACATAGAACTAACTAGGTTCTAAAAATAGAACCTTTCTGCACTTATAGGCACTATGGTGCCGAACTTGGGTGCTATAGCACCCAAATCTCATCCCATTTTCATCCCCTTGCCATCATATGGGTGTTGTGATGCCCAACTTGTAGTCTATTTTGCATTATTCATATTTTCAGCTTTAACACTTCTTAGTTTTTTTATTTTGGACATAACTTTCTCATGAGATGTCAAAATCATGCAATTCTTGATGCATTAGAAAGATAAGAAGAAGGGATACACATTTAATGCTTTAAAATTTCTCAAAATAAGCCTAAATATATGCCAAAATTTGAGTACAAGTTACAATTATTTTATTTTCAGCTTCATTTTAATAATTTTCTATGCTTGAAATACAAACTAACTCTATTAAGTGCAATATTTAATCAAATGTGAACATAAACCAATGAAATCATGTCAATTGAGACTCAAAATATATAAATTTAGATATCTAAATATGACAATATATGAGCTTATCACCCAGCTTGGGTGCTGTGGCACCCAACCCTCTTTCTGGCAACTTGTGTTCCATCATTTCTAACTCGATTACATTGCTCCTTTGCCTCTTTCTTTTTGCTTTGTTTTACTCCTCTTTCTTCAAGTTCTAATGTCTTAAAAATAACACATAAACATGTTAGTCCCAAAGGTTAGGCAAATACCTTAGAGGGTGTTGAGTATAATCACTTATTTAGCTTGATTTTAATGATGAAGATTCTTAACCAGTTATGTTTTGGTGATGAGCAAAGGCATGAGTGAAACATTAAGGTACTAATAAGTTATTCTCAAGTATTTGCAGAAATATTTCCTGATTAATCTATGAGAGTAACCTCAAAACTACTTGAATAGCTGTATTTAAAACAACCTTAAGCATAGAATATTTATTCAAAGGAAGAAACTAAGTACTCTAATGCTTCAAAGTCATCAAGGCATACTTTGGAGTCATTATGGCATGCTTCAGAGTCACCCTTTGGATATTAAATTACTTAGAAACATCATCAAGTACTTTGCAGAACTTTGAAGGAACCAAAGTTATGTGATCGAAGGAACCAAAGCTATGTTATTAGAGACGTCAACACTCTACAAACTTTAGTGAATCCGAAAGTGCACAATTAGAGGACTGACTTCCACTTCAGAGAAGTATTGTGAGTCACAAGTTGTCCATCACTTTGGAGTAATCGAAGTTATCAATTCATAGCATCCAAAATTGTCCTTCCACAAAACAATTGTTTTCATTTCATTGGAGGAACTAGAGCTTGTGGAATGATTTGCTCATCACTTCAGAGGATTCAAAGAAGTTTTTTCTGAGCATCCGAACTAATGGTGAATGATAACAAGAAAAAATTAGTGACAAGATTAAGTGGCAAACATAAACAAATACAACAAAGTCAAATGCTAGATATAGAGAAAAAAAGAAGTGCTGCAAAGTTTGATACTAGACCAAAAATAGAAAAAGATGCAATGATTTTTGAACATTTGAATAACTACAAGAACAGAATATAAAAGAGACAATTAGAGACAAAATATATGATATATAGACATACAAGAGTGATTCTAAGACTTGAACATCTTTCAAGAGCATTCATAATCTTCCTTCAACTCTAACTACTTCAACACTGTCAAAGCAATTTAAAGCAAGATCCACTACATATTGAAAGGATTTTTTCATTTCTGATCTCATTGCATACTTTTATTTAAGTATTTAATTTTTGTATCAATTTGCCTAAATAAGAGGCACAAATCTGTATATTTAGCTTAGCATCTATTAGAGCATGCAAGGTGCTTGTTGTTTATTTATTGATAAAGGCAAGTAGGAAAACTTGCTGAAAGTATACGAGTTAGTTGGTGAACTCTCAAAACCAATAATTTTTAAAAGTTTTTAGTGAGCTTGGAAAACTAACAAGTTAATTGGTGAGTTTGTAGAGAAACCAATGTGTATTTAATCAGGTTGATCAAGGTGTTAGTGGAACCTTAGATCAGTAGAGGAGACTAACTTAGAGAAGTGGAGTAGTAACCCAGGAAGGGCTGAACCACTATAAAAATATTGCACAATTCACCCCCCCCCCCCCTCCCCTCTTGAGCTACCATTAAGAAAGGGGTCAACAGAGGGAAGGGGTGAATTGGGTAATTAAAAACTTATGCTAAAACCCCTTTAAGAGTTAACATCCCTCTAGCAATAATATAAACAGTAGGCATGCAAATAGTTAAGACACAAGGATTTTATTAGTGGTTGAGTCAAAACTCTCCTTTTAGTGTCTTAGGTTCCACTATCTCACAGTAGCAAAAATACAATTAATGTACCTAGCACTCTTCTAGATCAGCTCCAGGGGGCATAAACACAGTGCGCCTAGCACTCTTCTAGATCATCTCTAAGGGGGCATAAACTAGTGTAACACTCACTCTTCTAGATCAGCTCCAAGGGTCATAAACTATATAGCACCTATTTGTAAGACACCTTAACAAACAGTCACAACTCTTCTTCAGTCTGGTCTCAACTACTAGCTCAAGGCAATCATTAGATTAAGGGAATAGAAATTAAATACACTTATACAAGTGTTTCATAGAAAGCATAGGGGAAGAAATTTGAAACTTGAATACTAAAGTAAACGATCTTCCCTAATGGTGGTTGAAGGCCTTTAATAATGAATGATGAGAAATATTCAAGTACGAGGCTCAAGTCTCTTGAATGTAGTAGAAGGTTTTGATTCATTAATCACACTCTTTATTATCCTTGTTCATTGTTCTTCTTCATCCCAGCATTGGTGCATTTATAATCAACTTTGAATTCCTGTTGTTGGTGGTAGGTGACTTCCATTAAATGTAAAAGACCATTTGGATTAACTCTTGTTTGGAAAACATAGTCTTGTAATTAATTCTTGCCAGCTGGGATGTTTGTAGTGTCGTTCTTGCCAAAGGAGAAAGTAAGTTGCTAGTTTAGGCAAGCATTGGATTAGGAGATACTGTAGTGAGTTGATTGATTCATCATTTTGAAATGAAGCTCATTAAATTCAGACAAAGTCAGTCGATTTGATTTATCCTAGGAAGAGTTTAAGAAGATGATACTTCATTCTCATCTTTAGAAGCTAATTTTGGACAAAGTCTTCTCTTTTAGCTTATACTCTTATTATTCGTAGTTAATTTCAGACAAATTCTGATAACATGGATGAAGATGGATAGTCTTGGATTTGGATGAATTTCGCTTTCATTTTTTAGTTTCTCTCTATTGTACGAAGTTGGACAAAGTATTCTTGCTTTGCATTTGTCTGGAGTTAATTTTAGACAAACTTTAGACTATGGAGTGACATGCTCATGATCAGATTCAATTTTTGGATGAAGGCTTCTATTTGTGAGATTCAACTTTGTCTTATGCCTTTGCTTTTGCTTTGTCCAAATTTTCTTTTCCATTGGTATGGAATCTTGGATGGATTAATGCCTTAGATCATAATCCAAGCCCTTTGTTTTTCATTTTGGAATTCTTCCAGAATATTAACTTCATGCATTCATTAAGATATCAATCGCATTGTCCTTTGCTTCTGCAATTTGTTTTTGCATACTAACAGCTTGATGGATTTCATTAGTACATGACTTAATTAAGTTTTGTTTGTCATTTAAATTATGTATTCATACTAACAATCTCCAATGACAAAACATGATTAACACATCTCATTATAAAAGAATAATCTCCCCCTAAATGAATGAATATATATTTGAGCTATCTTTATTTTCTTTTGAATGATTGATAATGCCACTGAGCATTCTACAAATTGCGGTTTTCTCCTCTTGACTAATTGATAATCTATTACTGTTATATTCACATATATTCTCCCCCTAACTGATTTATGATCGTATTGCATATTATACTTTTCATATTCTCTCCTAGAGATAATTTCATAGTGATCCTCTCCCCCTTTTTGTCATAATAAAAAAGAAATAAGCTATCCCTTAGGTAATAAATATTTTATAGAACAATCAGTTCATTTCATTGTACGTTAGTACAAATCAAGATACATTAGAGACTATTAATACTCAAAATACAAAATAGTTCAGCCTAGGAACAAACATTCGAAGTGTGGAGGGGAGGATTGGAGAGATTGTGGTGGAGCCCGATTATAATCCATCGGGCAAAGGAGGAAGGGTGTCCAACACTTTGGAGAGGTTTCTCAAAGTGTGGGAGCCAAAGTTTTGGACTGGGGGATGGGAAGATGAGGGTTGGAGATGGATGTAAAATACGTGTTTCTCCTTTCTCCCTTCTCTTCAAGTACCTAGAAGGTGGTAAAGATGGATTCATGGCTATTTGGCTGAGATCAAAATGAATATCATTTTCTACGAAGCCATACATTGAATAGATTGCTTCTAATTTGTTGATAGATTGAAAATGGCATGAACCCTTTAAGAAGCATAGTCATCCCACCATGATAATTGAAGAATCATCCTACGTTACTTCCACCACTTGGTTTCCTTCCCTCTTTACTTTCTTCCTAAATCTCCTTCTCTAGATTTTTCCATCTTATTAGCAAGTGTAGTGTAGAATGGTAGAGATGGGTTAATATAGATTAGATGTATGAGGATAAGTAGATAGTTGAGATGATTTCTTGACAAAAAGTGAATGAAGGTTTTTCAGAAATAGAATATGATGTGGTTTCCAATAGTTGTAATTTTAATCTAGCAAGGGAATGAGATGTGACCTTAGGAATGATTTTTTGGATGATATATATTGTATAAAAAGAAGATTTTCGAACAATAGACATATGTTCATAAAATGGTCATTGAATATCAGGAGTTTTCAAGAAAAGGTTAATAACTTTGAATGGAAGCTTTGTTGAAAATGGAATTGTTATCTAACTTCAAACAAAATTAATTGTCTAAGACAAAGCAGAACTTTAGGTACTTGAAGTGTGGCTTTAGACAAATCCTAACAGATTAAAACATTTCATTCGCATAATTTACAGCATAATTTCAAACATAGTGATATCAAACTTTTATGCCTATGCATTCACACTGGTCATGCCTAATTCTCTTTTGATATTGTAGAAGGTTTCTAATGGTATTAGCTTAATGAAAATATCTGCAAGTTGAGCATTCATAGGCACATATTCTAAACATATGTTATGTTTTTCTACATGATCTCTAATAAAATGGTGCCTAATCTCTATATGCTTGGTTCAAGAATGCAAAATAGGGTTCTTGGTTAACCATATGGTACTAGTATTATCACATCTAATAGGTATGTCTCTATACTTTAGTCCATAATCTAGAAGTTGCTGCTTCATCCAAAGGAATTGTGAAACAACAACTTCCAGCTATTATATACTCAGCTTCTACAATGGAAAGGGCAACAGTAGTTTATTTTCTGGAGAACCATGATACTATGCTATTTCTTAGAAACTGACAAGTTTCACTAATGCTCCTTCTATCAATTTTGTATCCTCCAAAGTTGATATCTAAATATCTGATCAGTTCATAACCAATTCCTTTTGGTTAACAAAGCCCCAGCCTTGGTCTATCAATCAAGTACTTAAAAATTCTTTTTACTACAATAATATGAGGCTCTCTAGGACTAGACTAAAACCTAACACATAAGCATACACTAAATAGAATATCAGGTCTAAATGAAGTAAGGTAAAGAACAGATCCAATTATACTATGATGTAACTTCTGATCTACAAGTTCACCCTTTTCGTCCTTATCTAGCCTTGTTGATGTGCTCATTGGAGTGTTTGCTGTTGTAACTTCTTCCATTTTGAATTTCTTCAGCATCTCTCTAGTATATTTGGACTAGCAAATGTAATTTCCATCCTCTTTTTGCTTGATTTGCAATCCAAAAGAGTAGTTTAATTTACCCATGAAAACTAATTTCAAATTTAGCCTGCAGTGTCTTCGAAAAATCTTAACATTAAGTTTCATTAGTAGCACCAAATATGATATCATCTATTTAAATATCTATTTAAATATGAACTAATAGGATATCCATGCCAACATTCTTAATGAATAGTGTAGTATCAACCTTTCCTCTCTTGAACTGATAATTATTTAAGAATTTACTTAATCTTTCATACCAAGCTCTTGGAGCTTGCCTTAGTTCATACAATGTTTTGATTAGTTTGTATAAGTGATCAAGCTGATCATCACTTTTAAAATGAGGAGATTATTCTACATAAACTTCCTCACTTAGATAACCATTAAGGAATGCACTCTATACATCCATTTGATATAGTCTGAAATTCTTGTAGGATGCAAAAGAAACATCCTAATGTTGCTACAAGGGCATATGATTCTTCAAAATCAATTCTCTCCTCTTGGGAATACCCTTTAGTAACTAGCCTTACTTTATTTCTTACAACAAGGCCACTTTCATTTATCTTGTTTCTAAATACCAATTTAGTTCCAATACATCAATGTTTTTAGGTCGTGGAACTAATTCCTATACTTTATTCCTTTAAAACTGGTTCAACTCTCCTTTCATTGCAACTATCCAATTTTCATCAATTAGAGCTTGATTAATGCAAGTGGGGTCTATGTTACAAATAAATGCATAATGATCACAAATGTTCTACATCGATCTTGTTATCCTAACTCCATCATAAACATCACCTATAATTTGATTTCTAGGATGGGCACTAATGAACTAAAAATTAGCAGGAGGTTGTTAGGGAACATCACCTACACGTACCTCCTCCTCACTATCTGAGTCTTGTATATCTTCATGCTTTGTAGTGTTTTCTCCCCCTTTATCCTGTAATTTTAGCTTCTTCATTTTCTTAACAACTTCATCTACATCACTATCATTTTTCTTTCTTGGGGTTAAATCAGTTTCATCAAATTTAACATGCACAGACTCTTCTACAATTTGTGATCTCTTAATGAAAACTCTAAATGCTCTACTATTAGAAGAGTTACCTAGGAAGACAGCTTCATTGCTTTTTAGATCAAACTTTTCAAGATTATCTATCCCATTGTTCAGCACATAGCATGAGTAACCAAAAGAATGGAGATAAGAGATGTTGAGTTTTCTTCCTTTTCAAAGTTCATATGGGGTTTTCTTTAGAAATGCTCTAATGTAACCCTATTTAGCACATGGTAAATAGTGCTCACTGCTTTCGCTAAAACTTTTTGGACAATTTAGTTTCATTAAGCATTGTCATTGCCATTTCCTAAATTTTTCTATTATTTCTTTTCAAACTCCATTTTGCTGAGGAGTTCTAGGCGATTAGAAGCTATAGTGAATCCCTTTTTCCTAACAATAATCAATAAATTTTCTATTTTCAAATTCATCACCATGATCACTATGAATGGATATAATTGACATTTGATTCTCATTTTGAACAAGCTTTGAAAAGTTAGAGAATAATGAGAATGCTTCATCTTTGCTAGCTAATAGAATCACCGATGTGAATCTAGAGTAATCATCTACAATGACATATGCATATCTCTTTCCTCCAAGGCTGATAATATATGATGGTCCAAAAGAGATTCATGTGTAATAGTTCTAGAGGTCTAGATGTTGATACCTCATTCTTGGGATGGAATGACACTTTGGTCGATTTTGACACTTGAAAAGCTTTACATATCTAATTCTTGTCATACTTCAGTTTGGCCAGATCATTTACAAGATCCTTTTTTTAGAAGGTTTTGATATTTGACATGTTGATGTGTCCCATCCTTTTGTGCCATAGCCATGGGTCATCTTTGAAAATAATTATGCATTTTCCTACAATCTCATCTAGTAGAACTAGATATACATTTCCATATATATAGTTATGGAGATCTTGAGAGCGCTGCTAGAATGATGGAACTAGAAAGTCACAACTATTGAGGAAGTACAGGACCTAAACATGCTACTGATGGATGATCTCATTAGCTTACTCATGTCACACGAGCTAATAAAAAATAAGAAAGAGGAGCCAATAAAGTAGAAAACAACTATTGCTCTCAAACCAACTAGAGAAAGCAACAATGAATCTACTTAAGAATCAAAAGATGACATGGCCATGTTGGCTAGAAATTTAGAAGGATCGTAAGAGGTTTGCAGAGGAAACACCTCGAGGAGACAACCTAGGCAACACAAGAAGAAGACTGAGATAAAGAAAGATCCTCCTATATGCTTCAGATGTGGAGGAGTTGGACATATGTCTCCTAAGTGTCCAAATGAGGAAAAAGTGAGTGTGAAAGAAAGAGAAGAAATTAAGGACAAAAATAGAAAAGAAAAGCAATTCAAAAAGTCATAAAGGAATTAAGCCAAAGGAATGTATGTGAACAGTGACAAATCGTCAAGAACAAGCTCAAGCCAGAAAGATGACAGAGAGGTGGGTAATATTGCAAAACTATCTTACATGGCCCACATGGAAAATGAACAAGCAAATCAGATCTCTATCAAAGAGCATAGTGCAACAAAGCTGAAAAATAAGGTAAACACTTATTATTCTTATAGTTTTGAATCTTTATGCCTAAATAGTACATGTACCAATTGTGAAAAGCTTGATGAGTTATAGCAATCATACAATTCTCTCTTCGGTGAGTTTGAATCACTTGGCCAAAAATTCACTTAAAAGAAAAAATACTTTGATGAACCTGTCAACGTAAATTCTATTTTGGCATAAAGAAATCTATCTCTGCAAAAAGAAGTTGGAGATTTGAAGAAGGAGATAGAGATATTAAACAGTATTGATGAGTGAATTTCATTCACTTACATGATACATGTTTAAGCTTAATTATTTGCAAATTCTTATTTCTTTTACATGAATTTCATATTTATTTGTTGGATTTTCCAGGTATCTTGAAGATAGAAAAGAAGAGAAAATGTTAGGAAAAGAAGAAGCTCAAAGGATGGAAAAGAAAACAGCTAAAAAAGGAGCAAAAAATCAAAGTGCAAAGGAGAAGCCTAGCCGGCACTACTAGCTCCCACTTGGCACCACTGGCGCCAGGACCCATGAACACCATCGGCTAGGTAACCATTCGGCACCAGCAGTAAATCCGTAAATTTTTTGAATTTTTCACATTGCGTATCTCCTAGGTTTTTAAGGGAAAAAGTTATAGTTTTTCAAGGTTCCTCTCACTTTTGTTTGGAGAGTTTTCTCTGAGGTTTGGAGGCCAAATTCTTGGAGTTTTCTTATGAAGAAGAAGAAGAGATTGTAAGTAAGCAAGAAGAATGAGAGAAGATGTTCTTCATTGTAATCATCTTATCTGAAGGAGTTATTTTATTTTCTCTTATGAACTAAATCTCTTTTTCTAAGGTGAAGATATAACCCTTTTTGATACTCTATATTATGGATTGTTGGTTCTTAATGTTATATCATCTTATTTCATTCATGATGTTGTTTGCAATGATTTAACTTATTTTATTTCTTGATCACCAATATTATAAGTTAGATTAATTATCAAAGCATAGTTAAGGTAGACACCATATGTTAAATCATGTGCTCCCTTGAATGAGAAGGATAGATGGTTAAGGTAGACTCTATATGCTAAACCATAATATTTTGGTTCTTATGTTCTTGAGCTTAAGGGATTTTCACCTTAATTATGGTAATTGGAATAAGTGAAAACACTTAATTTAAACCTACATACCTAATTGTAATAATCTTACTTTTGAACGTACCCAAGTGAGGCATTGAATCCAACATTCTATTAGCAAAGGGGTATCATCTAATGATGAAATCAGATCCCTAGACTTTTGCATCTTACTAATCTCTCTACACTATATTTAGCCATTGATTTACTTTCATTCAATTAAGTTAATATTCTAAAATTATACCAACATTATTCACAGCCTATTTAGTTATAAATACATTCTTTTAAGGTTAGGACAATTCAGTAACAAAAATTAATTAAGTCAGTTTGACTATTCTCTATGGGATCGATCCTTGCATTGCACACTATATTGCTATATGTTTGTACACTTGTGAAGAATTATAATTCAACCATCAAGTATATTGAGTAAATTCTCTAACCTAGGAGAATTTGTTGCCAAGTTCATGAGAGTGACTGGTAAAACTAGTAAAAGAGGACTTGGTTTTTAACATTCAGATGATGAAAATCTAAAGAAATTTGCTAAACTGTCCAAGGGTATGAACCTCACAGAAGAAAGTCCAAATATTAGAAGGTTCATAGGATATTCTTTGGTAAAGAAACCAATGGATTATAATACACCATGTAGAATTCCAAACACTTATTATTTTTGCAATAAAATTGGACACAAACTATATGATTGCTATGCCAAAAGGATGCAAGAAAAAGGTGGGAAAAGGGGATAAAAACCCAAGGATTATGCACAAATGTTTCACACACACAATTTTACTAACATTAGTGAACCCAACACCCAGGTACCAAAAAGGTGAAAGGAATATGTGCTCTGTTTGTAGGTAAGTCTCAAAGCCACATCTAGCAATTCATGGTTCATGGACAGTGGCTGCTTAAGACATATTACCAAAAATAAGAAGTTGTTCAAAGAATTGAAGTCAATAAATGGAGGAACAGTTGCATTCAGCAATAATGAGAAAGGCCTCATCAAAGGAATAGGTAAAATTTATGGTTTATTCAATGCATGCATAGAGGATGTATTATATGTAGAAGGACTCAAGCACAATTTACTAAGTATTAGTCAATTATGTGATAAGGGTTGCAAAGTTGCATTTGAACCATCTACATGTAATGTCTTCAATATAGATAACAAGCTATTGTTTATTTATCTTGTATAGCTAGATGATATTGTTGAAAAATACCTAGTTGCAGTTAAACATGACCCTTGGTTATGGCATAAAAGGATGGGACACATCAACATATTAAATAACAAAACTTTGTGAAAAAAGGATCTCGTGATTGGTCTATCTAAACTAAATATGACAAAAATCAGATATGCAAATCTTATCAATTGTCAAAATAGACAAGTGTATCCTTCCATCCTAAAAATGAGGTATCCACATCTCAACCTCTATAGTTATTATAAATGGATGTCTTTGGACCATCGAATGTTATCACCCTTGGAGGAAAGAGATATGTATATATCATTGTGGATGACTACTCTAGATTCACATGGGTGATTCTTTCGACAAGTAAATATGAAGTATTTTCAATGTTCTCTACATTTTCAAAGCTAATTCAAAATAAGAAACAAATATCAATTGTGTTTATTCATAGTGATCATGGTGGTGAATTTGAAAATAAAAAATTTGTTGATTATTGTGAAGAAAAAGAAAATTATCATAGTTTCTCATTTAATGGATAGCTCAAGAGGGGAGGGGTGAATTGAGCATATAAAAATTATGGTAAAATAAAAATTAATGAGCTAAACAAAAGTTGTGATGCAGCATGTATGCAATTTCCATATCTATTCATTTGATCATAGTTACTGCTTCATACCCAAATTCAACTTCTTTTAACTTACTTATTTAAAATAAGTAATTGTGTGTGTAATGATATGTGAAATGTGATGATGAGACAATTATATACAAAGTAAAATAATTAGGTAGATAAAACACGCAATAATGTTTATAGTGGTTTGGGAACCCTATCCCTACATCCACTCTTCCAAGAGTACACACTCGTTGTGCCTTGAGTTCCACTATATCCCATATAATGTGTATTAGCTCCCAAAACTCTTCTAGATTCCATCTTTACAGGGCATAAATAGTATTCCCAATACTCTTCTAAATTTTGGCTCCAGGGAGCATAAACATGTGCTCCCAACACTTTTCTAGTTTTCATGAGCTTACTAGGAAACTCAATGGTTTTGAAAATCACCAGCAAATTTTTTTAGTTTTCTAGAGCTCACCAACAATGCATACAATGTGGTTTTCTTTAGCTTACCACAAACTCACATAGTTGATTGACAACACTCATTTTGCATGTTACATTGCCTCTTTTACTAGGCTGATTTGCAAAAATGGCACATATTAAATGATATCTCATTGAAGCTTATTAGATATCAATACTCAAGATATACGATTAAGATAGAACTTCTAGGGTAATTGTCTATTAGCACAATGAAGATTAATTTTCTAGGAGGAAGCATTGTCTGATTGAGAGGGAGAGTGTAACGCCCCTCCTTCCTGGAGCGTTACTAGTGGTAAATTCAGAGGAAATTCCGACAAAGTCTCCCCTAATTTACCACCATTATCCTGTATACAACATACTAATCCACAAGAATTATATCATAAATATCCAAATA
>JAYJMB010001707.1:0-16269 GCA_036873735.1 Pouteria campechiana
TATTTCTGCATGAATTTGATATTATGTAGATGATGAAATGGCAGTTGCTTTTAACATCTTAGCTGCATTTTACATTTATTTTGAGTTTATTGTCAATTAAACCTATTTTAGCCTTTAGAAAAAATAAAAAACATCAGACCAATGTGCAGCCGATGCCTTACAAGGCGCTCATATTTTAACTCGAAACGTTTCAGACTGCGCAATTAGGAATTTTCCTTAATTTGAATCAAAAATAACTTGAAAATATGTAAAAAACAACGTTTGGATGGTTTGGTATAGTTAGGAGACTTCGGATTTAACTAATTTTGGGACTATAACAAATAAATAGCATTTCAATTGTTTGCAACGGACGGATTTATCTTGTAGTGTTGGCAAACCCTCTTTACCTGGCGTTACAAAGGCTTAGCTAGTTAGCTAGAATTCGGCTCTGAAGAAGGCCGATCGAGCAAAACAGAAATTTATCTGAAAATTCTAGAAGTGCGGGCCGACCAGCCTCCGAGAGACTTTGTAAACACCTGCCAAAGCAGAATCCACATGTTATTTTCAATTTATTTTATCATACAAAATATTTTCAATATAATTCATTTTTTAATATAAAAAATTGAAATCAGACATTTACTTTAAGTCACGTTGGATACAAACTAGAAAAATGAAATATCTATTTAAAAATCATAATACAACTCACTCTTATGCATGTGTAAATTTTATTACTAATATTCATCTAGTCTATGTATATGTCATGATTTAGATGACATATAACATCCATAGTATAGGTCATTTATGATTCCAGAATAGTCTCAAAGATGGAAAAAAAAAAGTTCCTCCATAGTTTTTAATATGGCTCGCCTAAAGTTAAATTTTAAATACTTTCGCATAAAAATAAAGGGAAGCGATCACATAGAAACATTCTCATCACTCTAGGGGTGAAAATGCTTGGTTTGATGCTTCAAATGACAAATGATAGATTTAGAAAATCAAATTCATTCATTATGTTTATGTTGTTTATTTATCAAAATCGTAACTTTATGTCATTTGGACCTTTGGGTAGATTATAATTTTTCATTATGTTTAGTATTATTTATTTATCAAAGTTGTAACTTTATGTCATTTGACCTTTGGGTAGATGATAAAATTTATCTCATTTAATAGATAATATGAAACCATTAAATTTATCTAATTGACCATGATCCACTTAAGCCTCTAAATGATATAATTTTTTGCAATTTTAATAAATAAACAGTGCTAAATATTAGTAATGAATTAGATTTTATAAATATATCATTTAAAGCATCAAATGAAGCATTTTCACATTTTTACATGATCACTTCCTTAAAATTATATATATATATAGGTAGCATGATCTTAGAATATATTATATTATTCTATTCCTTTCTTAGATAGATTGAGCATCAATTTTTTTTATAGCAATTGTATTTGTTTGAATAGAGGACCAATGGTCGTGGTCTGAATCATGAGAAATAAGATTTTAAGTTTCATTCTATTATTATCTTTCTCCTTACTTTTCTATTTAATTTTCTACATGGTGTCAGAGTTTGGTTGTAACTTGGTTGTAGCCTAGTTGAAGCTTGGTTGGTGAGTGGCTTGTGATTTTGTGACTTTCTCCTTCCAAAAGTTGTTGAATTTTTCCTTTTGTAATTTCTACTTTTCAATTATTTCAAGTTCAAATTCTATTGTCCCCGAAGTTCTTAATACAAAGAATTATGGGAATTGAAAATTTTGGCTTCATACTTACTTGATTGGATAGGATCTCTGGCATGTTATTGATGGCATGTCACTCGAGCCCACAATGGACAATAATAAAATTGCAAGATGGAAGAAGCAGAATGGAAAGGCCTTACATGCAATTTAAATATCATGTGGGTCTGATATGTTGTCCTATGTTCGTGAATTGGGGTTCGTGAAAGATTTGTGGGATTGATTGGCTATTATGCATGAGAAGGCAAGTAGTGTTAGAAAAACATTTTTGGAAGTAGAATTGTTAGCAATCAAGCAAAGTAATGATTCTATGATAGAGGTTTAACACTAGCGTAGCAATCATCTTGGAAAATCTTAGAATTGAGTTTGATTCTATAAGAGTGTTTATTCAGCAAAACAAGCCACAACTAGAAGAAGCTACTAATATGTTATTGCAAAAGGAGTGCTTTTGGAGAGGTGTAAATTGCAGAATGAAAAAGGCAAGAAGGTGGAAACTAGTGATGATGCTTTATTTTCATCTACTCATGGTCAGCCTCAAGGTAGAGGAAGAGGTTGAAGTAGAGGTAGAGGTCGTGGTCATGATTGAGGGCGACTACAACAAAATTTTATCCCATAGAATAGCAATGGTGGCTTCAACAACAATGGTGGCAACAACAATCAAAGAGGTGCATTGAAAAATCAAACTCAATGTTTTAATTGTGGCAAATTCGGGTATTTTGCAAAGCAATGTAGAAACAATCAAGGAAACTATATTGCTAAGGAGCAAGGAGATATCATAAAATAGGTTGAAGCCTTATGCATCACAGAATCAGCCACGTCAAGATTAAATGAGTGGTACATCGATTCGGCATGTTCAAGTCACATGACACCAAGAGGGGATTTATTTACTGATAAAGTGCCTACACTGAATCCATCGGGTGTTGTAACTGGAGACAACACCACACTTTGAAGTTGAAGGTAAGGGTATTATTACCCTACATGACTCAAATGGAAGGTTAAAAGACTTTCTAATGTATTGCATATGCTTAAATTGAAAAAGAATTTAATGTCAGTGGGACAATTTATAGATCAAGGCTATAAAATGATCTTTATTGATGATGGGTGCCAGATATAGCACAAGATGATGGAAGAACCATAGCTCATAGAAGAAAAGAAGGTTGTTTATTTACACTCATTATAGAATTACCTCCTAAAAATTTCATATATGAAACTGAAAATTTATGGCACTTGAAATTAGGACATTGCAACCTATCAAGTATCAGAGACATATCAAGAAGGAGACTTGTAACTGGAACTCCAATTATCGAGTATGATGGAGATCACACATGTGAGGCATGTGAATTTGCAAAGGCGACTCAACACTCATTAATGTCATGTACCACAAAAGCCAAATATCCTCTCCAAGTCATTCATAGTGATGTTTGGGGACTAAGTCCAGTTGAGTCACATACAAGATTGAGGCAATATGTATCTTTCATTGATGAATTCTCTTATTATACTGGGATTTATTTTTCACACAAGTGGTCAGAAGTGTTTGAACACTTTAAAGAATTTAAAGCATCGGTGGAAAATCAGTTCAATTGCACAATCAAGATATTGAGAACTAATAATGTCGGAGAGTATTTGACTCAAAATTTCACCACATTCCTCAAAACACATGGAATCAAGAGACAACTTACTTGTCCAGGAACACTTCAACAAAATCGGATTGCTGAGAGAAATATCAGACACATAGATGAAGTTGACCAAACTATGATGAGTGGAAAAGACATTCCAAAGATATATTGGGTTGAAGCCATGTAAACTGTTGTATATTTGATAAATTGTATGCCACTGACACCAAATAAGATGGTACCTTATGAAGTTCTCTTTAAGCAAAGACTTGATTTGACATGCTTAAGAGTGTTTGGATGTATAGCATATGTAAAGCGTAGTAATGAAGGTGACAAACTTGATGTGAAGGTAATTAAGTGCATCTTCTTGGGATACTCATCAGAGAGGAAGGCATATTAGTGTTATGATCTAGTTCATCATTACATTTATGAGAGTAGAGATGTGAACTTTGATGAAAGTTCGCAATACTATAAGCCTACAGGAAAAATGGTAGAAGTTCCACCACCCATAGATGATGAAGATGAAAGCAGACTATCAACATCTCGAGAGCTAACTCCATCAAAACATGATGAATCACAGTCAATTGATTCAAATGATAAAGAAGATAAATCATCACCACCTCCAAATTCAGATGATGGAGGAGATCAATTATCACCATCTCTATTATCTAACAAAGAAGAAGAAGGAAGATATCCAATTCGTCAAAGACTTCCTATAAAGAAATTATCTAATTATTATGTCACAAATTTGTACTATGGTTATATGATCAAGGTAATGGAGCATCAAGAGCAAAAAAAGTATGAGGAGGCAAAGCATGATCCTAGATGGCAACAAGCCATGGAGGCACTTAAGCAAAATGACACATGGGAGCTTGTCAAACTTCCTAAAGACAAGAAATCAATTGGATGCAAATGGATTTTCAAATCAGAAGAAAATGCAATGGTAAAGTGGAGCATTACAAAGCACAATTGGTCGCTAAAGGTTTTTCCCAAATCTATGGGGAAGATTATGATGACACCTTCAGTTTGGTGGCAAAGATTGTTAGTGTTCATACCATCTTAGCATTGGCAGCAGCAAATGTATGGGCTCTCAAAGAAATGGATGTGAAGAATGCTTTCTTGAATGGTGATATTGACAAGGAAGTATGCATGGAGTAGTTAAAAGGATTTGTATGTCCTCAAAATTCAAGACAGGTTTGTAAGCTAAAGAAGGCTCTCTTGGTTTTCAAAGGTCAGAGATTTTTTTAAGAAAAGTGCATTGAATTCCTTTCATATTGATTCTTGAACCTTCTTTAAGAAATCTACAAAAGATGTTGTGATTTGTGCCGTATATGTAGATGATTTGATCATCATTAGCAGTTATTTAGAAGAGGTGGAAAAGTTGAAAATATCCCTCTCTCAAAAATTTGAGATGAAAGATTTGGGAGATCTTCAATGTTTTCTTGGTATTGAAATAATCAAGGATAAGAGAGGAATTTTCATGGTTCAAAAGACATTTTCTTTGGATTTGCTTACAAAGATTGGAATACTAGGTTCAAAGCTAATTGCTACACCGCTTGAAGTGAATCACAAGCTATCAAGAGATGAAGCTGAACCATTGGAGAATGTTCATTCATACAGAGAGATGGTTAGTAGTCTGATCTATCTAACCAACACATGTCTAGATTTAGTATATTGTAATGCCTTGTCAATCCAAGGCATTACTGAGGCAATAATAGGAGGACCCACGAGTAGAGTCTCTCCCATAAAATTACCTTATTAAACTTGTATACAATCGACCACACCCATAGATGCCCAAAACCATAGTCGTACTATAAAAGTAGAGTATGTAAAAGCATACCTATCCTACTAAAGTAATGACATGCACATGATCATTCTTACCCTTTTTAATTTACATTATTTACATCATTGGTATAACTCATAAATTTACATTTTTAATACATTCCAATAGATGACAAAAGATAAAGAATTCTAAACATCACTGCCAATCCTCCCTCTTGTGCTCTAACCCCTCATTGGGCTACATCTTAGGGCCCATTAGCTAAAATAAAATATAATAAAATAGGGTAAGTCTGAGAAACTCAGTAAACAAGTAAACAATTAATCCATAAGCAACAAAATGTATATAAAGGCAATAATCTCACACAAATAATGGAACTATTATCATGAAGTCAACAACATAATCAAGTACAGATGTTTAGTCAAGTACAACTCAGCCACAACCATTTGACTCCGCCACAAATCAAAGTGGACTCAACAACAACCAAGTGGACTTTGCCACGAATCAAAGTGGACTCAGCAACAACCAAGTGGACTCCGCCATGAATCAAAGGGAACTTAGCCACAAATAAGTGAACTTTGTCACAAATCAAAGTGGACTCGGGCACAACCAAGTGGACTCTACCAAATTAAAGTGGACTCAGCCATAAACAGGTTAACTCTGTCACAACCAAGTGGACTTATCCACATCCAATTAAATATAATTGATCACTTGGCAATATTATTGTGTTTGACATTTATATGTCAAATTCATAATTTAATTTGTAACTCATCATTTTTATGGATTTGAACTTTCAAAAATTGACCCAAATCCTCAAGAAAAACCTCATCAAGTCCCTTAAACAATTACATCAATTAAAAATAAAATAAAATAAAATAAACTTTTCACAAGTTCTGGCGCCATGATGCCAAAATCCCCTACCCATGCTTCCTTTGTCCTTCATGCAGCGGCGTCATGATGCCAAATCTGGGGTCACAACACTAAAATTCGCTACCCAATTTCATGCTTTGTTTCTTTTCTCCCATTTATCTCCTCTTTTCTTCCTTTATTACTAAGTCGAAACAAGCTATTTGGCCTCTAATTAATTCTTTTAATATGCCATTATCACCAACTAATAACACACATTAAAGGGCTCCATAACTCCTATTCTTTGATCATAGTTTATGTACCACAGAAACCTATTCTCAACATGACATTTTACAATATGAGCATACCAAACTTGTTATACAATATTAACAATAATGGACTAACAATTGGTTTCGAAAATCAATAAATGAAAACATTAACGTCCTCATTTCCCAACTTTATACCATAAAATCCATACAATAAAGGCATGATACTACAACCTATAGTAGGACTAACAATACAGTGCTCGGAATAAATTATTATGAAATTTCAACTAAAATTTATACCCAAATAAACTCGCTTTCCTTATATTTAATCTCCAACCTTTTCTTTAGATGTAAACTTTGTATTTCTGAGATTTACTTCATAAGTTAGAAGTCCTATATTAAAACACAGATCTCATGATCATTCAGTTGCATTCTTTGTTTGTAGAGGTAATCACTTCAAATTCCATTTTAAGTTTCTAACACAACCCCAGTTAGGGTTTTGCTAATTACTTAGCTATAACTCAATTAAGATGTGATCATGGAATCGCTAACCAAAGTTAATCATACTGTATTACCCTTAGCAATGTATTACCCTTAGCACTATTTCATCAAACATCTATAGTCCAGTTTTCAAATTTCAGCATGCTTGTTATTCACAAGTTGGGATTTTTCTCCCAAACTACATAAAAACATATTTGAATTGAATTCTTACTGAAATCTACATTCAAAACACCCAATTCACTATTAAATTCATATTTTTCCTAAATTTCAACCTCCCAACAATGAAATCCAGCTTTATAAACTAGAATTCAAATGATCTATTTAGTAGAAAAGATTAATTACTGATAGAAATAGCTTACTTTCCAATTCACTCTTATTAGAGTCCACAAATTCAAACTTTAATGCAAAACCCTTGAATTCTTTGCAACTCCCAAGGTCTAAATTAATCCTATAGAGCATTTTCTTCATGCCAGATCACTACAAGCATTGATGTCAAATTCCTTGAGAAGCAACGATTTCTAGGAGAGGGTTGACATGGTTTGGGCTGGAAATGGGGGCGGGTGGAGCATTTTAAGTTCCACTCCCCATGGTACTCTAATGGTGCACTTTAACAAGTGCATATACAACCTTTTTATAATACTTCTTATCCACTTCTTCCACTGTATTTCTTTCTCATTCATTGTAAAACACTATCCGCTCCTATGTCCAACATGATTTTCCTTCCTTTATATACTGTAAAAATAATTCTTCCCACTCCAGAAATTTTAGGGCCTCACACTATCAATGGAAGTGATGAGCCAATTCATGCAGCAACCAAGGAAGCCATATATGGATGCACTGAAAAGCATCATGAGATATGTGAAGGACACAATTAATGAAGGTGTGTTCTACAAGTATGGTGTGATTCAGATTAGGCGTGAGATCCATCAAATTGTCGATCTACATCAGGTTACTGTTTTAGCCTTGGTTTAGGAAGTGTTTCTTGGATGAGCAAGAAATAACCTATTATTGCTTTGTTAGCTACAGAGGCAGAATATCATGTTACTATACTAGCCACCTATGAAAGCTTGTCATTGACAAGATTGTTGAAGTATTTGGTCAAATAGTGAAAGTTCCTATTTGTATCAAAAGTGACAATGTCAGTTCTATTATTGTAAAATACCAGGCAACTGCATGAGGCTTGTGGGGAGATAAACAAAACATTAAATTTATTTTATTTTATTTTTGTATGATTAGGATAGTGTATATGAGATGGATGAACTGCAAAACTCCATTTTCTCCTTCGTCGAGAGTTTTGGTGATAAGCGAGAGAGTAGAGAGAGGATTTTGCTACTAAGGAGGTGTTTTCACTGTGGAAGTGCCATGATCAAGAAGGAAATTGATTAAAAAAAATCTTCTTAGGTTGTCACAAAGGTAAGTGGATAGATATTCCTTTTTACTTGTAAAATTTCTGGAATCCGTGAAGTTTGTGTATTCATGTTATTGTTTATAAGATTTTAAATAATATGGATTACGTTATATGCAAGTAGGAGGCTAGAAATAAGGGGATGAATGAAAGAAAATGTTACATGCCAGATGGACGAAAAAACGAGTTTTATTTCCAAGCAAATAAAAATATTAATTTTTACGTTATTCTTAAGGCTTGGATTAGTGATCTGACCCGTCTAATATGTCTGATATATTTGCATTTAGCTTTCATATAAATTTGATAAATTTTGAATGAGAAATAATTATTGATTTTTAACATAAATGTTCTATATGTTAGAAATGCACCAGTATTTATTTCTTGCAATTGCGAAAATTTTATATTGAATATTTGGCTTGAATTGTAGCTCTCGTCAATTAACATATATCCCATGGCTTGGATTCATGAAATAATGTATATATATATATGGAGAGATGGAGAAAAAAAAATCAAAAGGTTTATAAAAAAACGTATGAAAACCCTCCATGAATAGTGTTCATGTAAATTTGATTTTGGATTTTTATTGTGGGTGATTTTTGCAAGATCTAAACCATTGGATATGTTCTAAATAATATTATTAGGCTATGGTGAAAATTTGGATTGAAATGATTTCATTTGATTAGTTAAATCTAATAAAATATAAAAATTAATAAAATCATTAAATCTTAAAAATTTGGGGCATAGATCATTGATGGACCATCCTAGATTGATCAGACCATTTTTTAGATTATTTAGAAATAAATTTTGATGACATTTGAGTTTGAGAAATATCAAAAAGTCAAAAAAATTTTAAAAAAATGGACGGTTAAAATCCGTTGGAAAGCCTCCATGAAAGCATACGCTGCCTAAGATTTTCAGTTGGGCCAAAAATGGGCTCCATCTCAGCGCAATTAGGCTAGGCCAGAGCCTAGCATAGCAGCCGACTCTAGCCCAGATCCAAGCGCTAGGCCAAGCTCGGCGTAGGAGGCCTAAGCGGGAGCCCACCGGCCCCACAGCGATGGCGCGACTGGCGGCAATGTGGAACTAGTGGACCAAGCCTAGGTGCTCGAGCCTAAGTGAGAGCCTAGGTTCACCGCCCAGGCATGATCCCAACCTCACAGCCTCGGCAGTACGGTGGCGGTGGGTGCAACGATCATATGAATGAATGGTCCAGATTATTTTGGGCATATCTAGACCATCTCATCTCTGATTTGGGTGATTAAATAGTCAATTTTGAGGTTTTTAAAAATTCTAAATCTAATGGAATGGTCAGATTGACCAATAGATAACCAAATCATGGGTAATCAAATAGTCAAATTTGTTTTAATGATATATGGACCCCACAAACTGCAAATTGAATGATCAGATAGTTGATCTTGATATTTTTAGATATTCTAGACCTAATAGAAGGGTAAGATTGTTCAAAAGATGACTAAATCATATGGGATTAAATGGTCAGATTTAATCTATCAATTTCTATATCCCACAATCACTGATCTGATGCATTTTATTGGATGATTATAAAAGAAGAGGAATTATTGTATGAATTGATGTGTGATTCACTAATTTAGATTAATTATAGTCTAAGATAGATTATTTATTATTATCCAATAAATTATTTATGATTGATTGTGCTGCTAGTTGAGCTTGCTAGTTGAGTTGCCTTGCTAGTAGGCTGGCCCTGGTGGCCTAGAGCACATAAGAAGAACATTAAATTACTTTGTTCATGACACTGTCAGTTGAGCTCATCAGTTGAGTTATCCTACTTGTGGGTTGGTTTGGATGGCCTGGAGTGTATAGCATTAGATGAGATTTGCATATTGTTAGTGGAGCGGCCTTATTAGGATGGTCTGGAATATGACATATATTTATAGTGGTACATGATATAAACTGTTATTTTTATATTTGTACTAATTGCATTTATCCTACTTACTAAGTTATGACTCACCCCTTCTTAATTTATTTTTTTCAGAGAACGCAAAATGATGAGTGCATTAGTTCGTGGTGCAAGAGGGATAGATGATGAATGTCATTCCAAATAATTTATTTAATATAATTTATATCTATTATTATATAAGACTTATATTATGGAATGGACATGCACTGTTATTTATTATAATTTTCTTTTTATTTGTAGTTATTTATGTGATTTTGTATTATCTTAAGTATAATAGGTTCAGGGAGAATTCACCCATAGTTTAAAATAATATTTATTTATGTTATTTTTTGGTCGAGCCATGACAATTATGCTAGCAGAAAATCCAATTTTTCATGCTCGCACCAAGCATGTGGAGGCTCACTACCACTTTGTTCATGAGAAAGTATTGAGTAAGAAGTTGATCTCATTCATGTGCCCACTAATGATAAAGTTGTAATGTGTTCACCAAAGCATTAAGGATTCAGAAGTTTAAAGATTTTAAAAAGGACCTCGGCATGGTTGACATAAGCAAGACTTGACAGCGAAGGGGAATGTTGAGACATGTTGCCAAGATATATTTCCAAGAATAAATTTAGAAAGCAATATTCTTGTTTATTTTGGGAAAATTTTATTATATATATATATATGCATATAGGTAGCATGATCTTAGAATATATTATATTATTCTATTCCTTTCTTAAATATATTAAGGATCAGTTTTTTATAGCAATTGTAGTTGTTTAAATAGAGGACCAATGGTCGTGATTTGAATCATTAGAAATAAGATTTCGATTTCATTTTATTATTATCTTTCTCCTTACTTTCCTATTTAATTTTCTACAACAGAAACATCTTGGTCCTTTTTCCTTAGTGAAATAACACTTCTTATTTTCATTCTAGTAAAAATTTTCTAGGATCATGCTACACAATAATAGCCAGCGGCTTTGTTTGTAAAATAACATGTTAGATCAATGTTACCTAGTTAGCTAACAGTGTATACAGTGTAAACCCACTTTCATTATGTAATAATTATTGTAAATAAAAATATAAATTTTATAGTTTTTAAAGATGTTACCCTCCAAACCTATTTATATTTTTCCTTAAAAACTAATTTTAGAATTCACAAATCATAAAGCCCCTATTTGATTGACAGCCTTCATTTAATTAAACTTATAATTACAAATTTAATATTGAATAGGTTGATTATTGATCAAGATATGAGCAAAATCTAAAAATGATTAAGAGAATGCTTGGATTTGAAATAAAGCGTTCATGTGGTACTACTTATAGAGAGAGAAATAGTAATGCTCCTCTGTAAACCAGAGAGTAAAAATTTCATACACATGATTAAAGGCATTAGTTTAAAACTTCTAGTTAGAGTAAAAATTAAATGATATTAATAGAGTGGAACCAATTTAGCTTTAAGAAAACTGAATGCGCTTGCCACATCCACCAATTCCATTATTTAAACTTTTTAAAAAATAGATATACATTTAAAAGTCATATGAAAAAAATTACTTTATTTTATTTCATCCTTTCATATCACTTTATACTTTCATATTTGACTGGCCATGAAAAAAATTACTTTACATGCATCCAAGGATTACCAGCCTATGAAAAAAATTGAACGTTGTTACAATAGCAAGTAAATTAATCTATTAATTATTTGTAACACCCGAGGTGTTAAAAATGAGGGAGGAAATTTTTTTGCTTTGTTACATATAAGAATAAGCGAATTGTGAAATTGTGAGCCAAGTTGTTATATAATAAGTGTGATTAAGAGTCAATGTATTTGTATATGATTTTGAGATATTTGAGAAAAATTATACTGTATTCTAATGAGATACGAATGAGAAAAAATTATGGTAAACATATATAAGACTATGTTAAAAGGAAACTATCTATGAAAAAGGTGCCAACTATATACAATTTTTGACATAGATGAAGGCTAAATTAGAAAATGTGTTAAACACTAAAGTTATAGGTCTTTGAATTAAATTTTCAACACACCAATAATAATGTGATTTAGATATCGTTTGAGAAAGTTAAAGCTAAAAATATTGCACCTATTTCTAGAGCTTCAAATTGTGTTGAAATACAAAACACATCTCTTTGAGGCTCTATGAATCAAAATATAGGCTTATTTAGAAAATGTTATCTACAAAAAAGTTGTAGCTCCTGAAATTATCTGTCCAATAGAATAAGAATCACTTAATTCAGAGTTTGTATGAAAAAGTTATGGCTAACACACTAAAATTGCTCTTAGTAGCCAATATGTGCAAGTGGCTACGGTCGAATCTGAGGCCATGAATTTTTCTGTCTAGTAGCAAACAGTACCATAGAAGGCTGCAATAGTATCATAGGTGGCTATCGTATAGTGGTGGCCCATCTTTTTAAGGCTAACCAGTTTCATTTCAGTCCCATCCATTCCATTTTCTTCCCCACGGCCAACCCTCATGCTGTAGACTCCGTTATGCCCATTTTCGTAACCATTTTGCTAGAAACTAGGAAGGTTTAGGTAAATAATTACTCAAGCATGCCTTTAAGCTTGTGTTTTAGAATTTAGATGTGAAAAAAGGGAAGAAAATCCTATTTTTTGCAATAGAAGGATGTTATTTCAAGTCTTGAGTTTGGATTCTCATGCATAGGTGGAAGCTACAATTGGAATGCATGGTAAGTCATCTTTCCTTAGTCGAAATTCATGGATTTGGCTTCCCAAGGTTTTTGTGAACTGGGTAACTTGGAAAAATTTCATGTTTTAGGTGTAAATACCATAAGAGAAATGGTTAATGGGTTAATTACCATGATTTTGAACAAATTTTGGGCATAAGAAATTATGATTTATGCTTTGCGAGGGTTTTGCCTAATTTGTGAACAATAATTTTTCTCAAATTCCATAGTTTACATGTAATAATGATGGAGAAAATATATAATTCATTGATTATTGTGTTTTGGGACTTGTTTGAAATGAGAAATAGGATTTTGGACAATGACCCAAGTAGGGGTTGAAAAAGGGTTTTGTGTATAGTGTTCAAGTAGCAAAATCATAGAAATAAAGATTTAATTAGCTCATTTATATAGTCATTAAGGCTAATTGCATGTTGACTATGTTGTATGACGATTTCACATGATTAGACTTGGAATTCCCTTAGGATAATTTGTTGAAATATATGAATTATATGGCGTCTATGTGATGTTTAAGGAATGCCTCAAATAAAATGCTATTGACTAATTCCATAGCAGACCTTGAATGGCTATTGAAAAGTTTACTTAATGGACATAAAATGATGCAAGGAAGATGTTGACGATTCTTAAGTGGTATGTGTTAATAAAGTAAGTCTTGAAATCATGGTTTAGATGAAAATCTCCACATTTGACCTAATTAAAATGTTAGAGTGAAATGGGTGATGATACCTGTTTGGGCAATTCTCAAACGGTATGCTGATACAACTTTCGAGTCTTTAATCCTGCAAGACTAGAACACAGATCAGAGGACGTCGGGGGTATTCCTGGCGTGAACACTCCGATGCTCAAGTTAGTATACGGGGTTTTTAGAGGGAGGATGGAATGAGAACGAGTGAGTCCCGGCTGAGGATGCATACCTGGTCCGTATTTATAGATGAGCGAGGGGTGCAGTCGGGAGTCTTGCGATTTGGTACGCAGGGTGAATTATGAAGTTTACTTAGAGGAGGGATCTCTGGGATGTGCATCCTGACTTTCGAATTTTGCATGATTTGGGAGAGGTCCCCAGAAAGGATAATATTCTGACGTGATGAGTTGTCAGCTCGACAGCTGACATGTGTTAGAGTTCCCTAACACTAGTCCCCCCTTTTGAAAGGGCGCGGAGTGCCCTCTTTCTTGAATTCTATGCGCGATTTTTTCAAAAAATACGCCTCTCTCTGCATATTTATCTAACAGTGGGGTTGAAAGGACTTTGGCGGGTCTATTTCTAAGACACGGATCTGCTTCTCAAGATCGATATTGCTGCTAGGGCCTTTTTTAATGAGGATTTTTGATCCAGCTGCTCTGGAACAGGGGTATTGGATTCTGGAAGCATTTTGGATTCTATGCTTCTGGTGGGCATTTTTGAATTTTGAAGGTAACCGCCTTTTATGCCGGTTGCCCTTCCTTGCCCACATGGCGGGACCGTAAATGCGATTTAACTTAACAACGACTGGTTTCCAATTTTCATGAGAAACCAGCCTGTTCCTCTTTTGGTTTGTCCGTTCGTTGTCTAGTTTTCCACGAAACCCTAGGTGGTTTTGTGGGAGGCATTTATTTAAGACGCTGCTTGCGAAGATGAGGCAGGTCATTTTCTCTGTCGGGGCAATCATTTTTTCCCTTTCTCCTTTTGTCTTCTTCGTCTTTACGCTCTTTTCTGTTTCTATAATGGCTATCAAAAAATCTTTTCTCCGGGTTTCTGGGGCTGTTATAGCAGCCTTCAAGCTTGATTGGAGGATAAAAAAAAAGGATTTCATCCAGGCAGCGTGCAGAACCCACTGCCTGGCTGCGTAATTATGATGCAACGCATGATGAAACGGCGCAGCCCACCAGCCGACGAGCAGGGCGGGACGGAATCACTGGCGGAGCAGGCAGCGTCATCGGTGGTGATGTGGAACGTCCTGCTGATGACACTGGCAGATCGAGCGAACAGCGAGCACGACAGCGTTGACGGCAGCAGCGTCAGGCGTTGGCGGCGAGTGAACGGCGAGCACCCACTGCCACGACTCCGGCGAGCGGACTGGCAGCGTCGTCGGCAGCGGCGTCAGGCGCTGGCGGCGAGCGGATGGCGATGCCGGAACCAGGATCCCGATGGCAGCAACGGTCGGGTCGTCAGCGACGAGGAAGACGACCCTCCATTCACCCTTTTCGGCGACTGGAGCCAGGAATCCGGCGCAGCCAACGACTGCCGGAGAAGGGGACTCCGACCAGAATGTCGTGCGCGGACCGGATCGACCGATGAACGGCCGGTCTGCGATATCGTTGTGCCGTCGCTCCTCCTTCAGCTTCATCGTCGTCCGTCGAGGAGGTTCTCTCTCCAGACCGTCCAGGAGTACGATCGCTCGCCTGCCAAGGCATTATCGCCTGGAAACGCTGTGGCCGAGGCCACGCCTGAGAGCTCCGACAGTACCACTAATGGCAGCGGCAATGCAGCAAAGGCGGCGAAGAAGCCAGCGTGGAACAAGCTCTCGAATGGCATCGTCGAAGCGAGTCCCGTCATGGGGGCTGCATGGCCCGCACTATCCGAGCAGTAACACTCGTCGGCAACACGCTTCGCCCACCTTGAGATTGTCGTCCACTCGTTCGGCTTCGGCAGCAGGCAGGAGCCTAACATGCCGGCGGAAGACGCGTTCGCAAAATGCGAAGGGGACGCTGACGTGACGCGTCTACTCCAACGCGAGGGTTCCGGCGAACGACGGTGGGGTTCCGCCCGTGCACAACAGCCGACGCGTCAGCCTGACCGACTCCGGCGAGCGACGCGTGACGACCGTCCGGCTGGTGACGCGACTGTTGACGTGGTGCGCGGGTGCTGACGTGGCGCGAGACTGCTGACATGGCGCGTAGCTGCTGACGTGGCACGCGGCTGCTGACGTGGCGTGTGGCATGAGCACAATTCCACAATTACCAAAATGCTCCCGTTGGTGGAGCATGGGGCATATTTTTAAAAAAATTTACCAAAATGCCCCCATTGGTGGAGAGGGGGCATATTTTCAAAAAATTATCAAAATGCCCCCGTTGGTGGAGCAGGGGCACATTTTCTAAATGCCCAAAATGCCCCCATTGGTGGAGTAGGGGCACATTTTCTAAATGCCCAAAATGCTCCCGTTGGTGGAGCAGGGGACATTTTCAAAAATTACCAAAATGCCCCTGTTGGTGGAGCAGGGGCACATTTTCAAAAATTACCAAAATGCCCCCGTTGGTGGAGCAGGAGACATTTTCAAAAATTACCAAAATGCCCCCATTGGTGGAGCAGGGGCGCATTTTCTAAATGCCCAAAATGCCCCTACGTTGGAGCTGGAATCCCTAATCTATCCCACAAGTCCTAAAACATATAAATACCCCCTGTTTCGAGCGGCCGCAGAGGACGCGCTCAAGAAATCAGATCATGCATAGTAAATAATGAGGAAGAAATAAAATGCGAACGGAATGTCATGACCGGGATTGGTCTCCTCTGGAAAATACCA
>JAYJMB010001708.1:0-16267 GCA_036873735.1 Pouteria campechiana
CAGGCCAATCTAAGAAGACAACTCCATTGACGATGTGACAATTTTATCTATTAACTAAGCCATCCGAGCCAACCCACTAGTAAGGCAACTCCACTAGCGAGCTCAACTAGTTTACCATAAGCTCTAGGCCACTTGGGCCAGCCCACTCATAAGGAAACTCCATTGGTACTCAACTAGAAATACCACTAACAACATAATATGTCCCACTCCTGCTCTCCAAGCCACCCAAGCTAGCCCAATCATAGGGCAACTTTGCCCGGTGAGCTCAACTAGCAGTGGCACTAACAACATAATTTGTCCCAATTCCTATGTTCTAGGCCAGCCCACTCATAGGGTAGCTCTAGTGGTGAGCTCAACTGGAAGTGCCAATGACATAATGATCCATCCTAATAAATAATCTACTAGGAAACTAACATAAAAATTCAACTTAGATCATAACTAGTTTAGATTAGTGGACCCTACATCAATCGATAATAATAAATTCCCTTCTTTCAAGACTTCTAATATAATATATGATCTAACCGCGATTTTGGTAATTTGACCCTTCAATTGGATCCAGAATGTCCGAAAACCCCAAAGTCGACAATCTGATCATCCAACTTGGAGATCATGGGATCCATAAATCATGAAACTAAATTTGGCCATCAACATCCTCATGATCTAGCCACTATTTGGACAATATGACCCTTCCATTGGATCTAAAATGATAAAAACTCTAAAATTGACTATCTGATCGTACAAATCGAAGATCATGGGATCTAAAACTCACAAAATAATGTTTGGTCATTCATGTATTTCATCATAACACTGGGCTCGCTATAGCTCTAGCTACTATTCACCTCAATTGTTCATATGCCTATTCAATGGCACTATTCATACTATTCATCATGAATGTTCACTATTGAAAATTCAAGTATATTGTTTATAGTTAAAGTCACTATTCATGTACACTATTTATGTATGAATAAAATAATGATAGTTACTGTGTGATTTTAAAACATTCTACAAATTCACTATGCAATTTTAAAAATTTTTGCACATTTGCTTTGGCAACCATGGCTAAGTTGCTTGGAGTTCCAACCATAGTTAAGGGCACTATTTACAACACTATTTACCTATCGATTTTTCTCAAAAAATGATTTTTCATACATCTTCTAATTTCCAAACTTCTAAAAATCCATACCTAGGGTGATAATGATATGCACTAATCAACTGGTGTGGTCGACGTGCAAATCCATAGTCAACAAACACCAAAAGTGAAGAAACTTTTCTATTATGAAATCTTCACTTTTAACTATCCAATTAAAATCCTTTGACCTTGAAATCACTATCCGGGGTAAGTCCAATACAAGGAAAACATCCAATGGCTTAGATTTTACAAAAATCATATACACCATCAAATATGAATTTATTTTTCTAACCCATTCAAATGGGAAGCTGGACGTTGTTCATTTGGCATCCGATTTTTATTTTTATTTTCAATTTCCATTTCTTTCATAAAATCATACATACATGGTATTTCATAAATCTGAGCCATAGGATATATTCTACACCACGAGAGGTTCACTTCAAGGGGTATATGTAATATTTAATTCTCTCAAATACATGAAAATCTAAATAAATTCCCTTTTCAATGGCACAAAATCACCCTTAAATAAATAGAAAATTTTCATCCAAATTCTCTAAGATTCTTATGCAACATAAAAACATATACAAGGAAAGTATTCAGCAATTTCGATATACTATAATCCTTTCATATCTTCACAAAAGTAAATCTTTTAATTACCCATGATTCAATCATCAAGAACCATATCAACAAAACATAGTAATCTACTACCATAATTTATTAATCATATCAAAATCAATGATCCAAACCATTCATAAGATAGAAAATTAAATCATACATATATACATCTCCCTACTTACTTGGTGTAATGACACATGAAGCAAAACAAGAGAAATCTCTTCCTCCTTAAATTTCTCTCGACAACCAACGTCTCTCTCTCTCTCTCTCTCTCTCTCTCTCTCTCTCTTCTCCTTTCCCAAAATTCTCGCAGGCACATACATGTATATATAAAGCCTGCTTGTTACTATGCCAAACTTTAGCCACACCCCTCATCGCCTAAGCCTAATGCAATTTTTGACTCTCCCCTACCGACATGCTGCAACTCAGATAATTAAAGTAGCTTTCACACCAGTTATTACATCCTCCCCACCTTATAAAAGTTTTGTCCCCATAACTTACTATACTTCTAAGGAAAAAGATAAATCAGGATAAAACTTTTGCATATCTTCCTTGAGCTCCCACATGGCTTATTTTTAACTAAGGTTGCTCCATTGTACTAAGACATGCCTTATTGTCCTCCCTCTCAAATGTCTGTCACGGATATCAAGTAT
The DNA here is from genome assembly GCA_036873735.1 of Pouteria campechiana. NCBI lineage: Eukaryota > Viridiplantae > Streptophyta > Magnoliopsida > Ericales > Sapotaceae > Pouteria > Pouteria campechiana. Next base: position 2,398 of record JAYJMB010001708.1, read on the forward strand.
TCGAACTAGACACTCTTGATATCTAAGGTCCTCTTCAAATTGAAGCTACTTTGCTCACAATACATGAGAAGAATTTGTTACATGCTTCTTTGAATGTGATATATGGAATACATTGTAGACTCCTGATGAGGATAGTAGTAAAGCCAACCAATATTCAACTTCACCAATGGATTCCAAAATCTCGAATGGTCCAATATAATAAGGACTTAGCTTTCCCTTTATCCCAAATCTCATAACTCCACGGGTAGGTGAAACCTTCAAAATTCCATACTCCTCAATTACAAACTGAAGATCTCGATATTTCTCATCTACATATTTCTTTTGTCTGTTATAATAGAGATAGGTATACCATACAATCTAACAATCTCTTGTATATACAACTCTACCATTTGATTTGAATTGGAGGTCATTCAATATGGCAAGAAATGGGCCAACTTAGTAAGTTGATCCACATTCACCTAGTTTGTATAACAATGTGTCTGAGTACACGGTAAGGTAGTCAAAAAATCCATAATGATATGTTCCCACTTCCACTCAGGTATCTCTAGAGGCTACAATAAACCTACTAGCCTCTAATTATCTACCTTAACTTATTGAAACATTAAACACTAAGTGACAAACTGAGCAATTTCTCTTTTTATATTATTCCACCAAAAGTTCCCCTTAAGGTCCCAATACATCTTAATACTACCTTAATGTATGAAGAACTTCAACTAATGTGCCTCCTCTAGGATCTCTCTCCGAAGACTATCCACACTAGGCACCACCAATCTGTTGCGAAATAATAGTACCATCAGACCCATAATGAAACTCAATTGGCTCTCCTAAATCTAGTTTGTCACAAACCTATCAAACAAATGGATCCTGCTTCTGAGATGCCTTAATCTGATCAATGAGTGTTGGCTTAATCTACAAAGCACATAGTTGTCTCGCCCTTGTTGGAGGTAATAACTCAAGCCACAACCCTTCCATCTAATGGATCAACCGTATCTGATCTATTATTAGACCTGCCACACCTATGCAAAACTTATGACTCAAAGTATTTGCCACCACATTAGCTTTACTAGAATGATAATGAGTGGTAATTTCGTAATCCTTTAATAGCTTTAACCATCTTCTTTGTCTGAGATTTAGCTCTTTCTAAGAAAAAAAAATAGTTGAGGCTCTAGTGATCAGCGAAAATCTCTATGTGAAAATTTCTATCTTTTCATCATACAAATATTGCCACCAAATCTTTAGAGCAAATACCACTGTTGTAAGTTTCAAGTTGTGTGTAAGATAATTCTACTCGTATGACCTAACTAACGTGAAGCATATGCTATCACCCTGCCATTCCGCTTGAGGAAACATACAAGACCCTTCCTAAAGCATTACTATAAATCACAAAATTACTCCCACAATCCAGTATACCTGCCACTGGAGTTATGATTAGATAATTCTTCAACTCTTAAAAAATCTTCTCACATTTATCATTCCACAAAAATTTTGCATTTTTGTGTGCTAATCACATTAATGGCAATGCAATAGAAGAGAAATTTTCCACAAATTATCTGTAATAACCAGCCTTTCCAAGAAAGCTATGGACTTCTGTTATAGTAGTAGGTCTCTCCCAGTTTATAATGGTCTCAATCTTCTTTTGTTCTACAAACACCCCTACCATTGATCACATGCCCAAGGAAAGAAATTTGATCAAGGAAAAATTCACATTTCTTCAGCTTAGCATACAATCTATTCTCCCTTAGGACTTGTAACATTAACATCAAATGTTTTACATGCTCTTCTTGATCTTTGGAATAAACTAGAATGTTGTCAATAAATATGACTGCCCATTGATCTAAGAACTGGCAAAATACCCAATTCATCAAGTCCATGAAAGCTGTAAGGGCATTCGTCAGTCCAAATGGTATCATCAGGAATTCATAATGACCATACATAGTATGCAATATAGTCTTTGTTATGTCTTCCTTTTTGATTTTCAACTGGTGATAGCCAGATCAAAGGTCCATTTTTGAAAAGACAGTTGATCCCTGCAATTGGTCAAATAAATCATCAATGCAATGAAGAGGAAATTTATTCTTAATAGTCATCTTATTCAATTCTTAGTAGTCTATGCATAGTTTAAATCCTTCTTCCTGATAAAGAAAACTGGAGCTCCCCATGATTATACACTAGGACGAATAAACCCTAAGTCAAGCAACTCCTACAACTGCTCTTTTAGTTCTATCAACTCTACTGGAGCCATATGGTTAGGTACCTTGGAGATTGGACTTGTCTCATGGACTAAGTCAATAGTAAATTCAATCTTTCTATCCGTACGTAATCCAAATATCTCATCAAGAAAGACATCTAAAAATTCTTGTACGACAGGAATATCTTCAAGCCTCAATTCTTTCCCATCAACTAATGTAATTTCCACTAGAAAACCTTGTTGTCCTAGTCTTAAAATCTTCACAACGTGAAGTGATGACACCAAATGAGGCACCTTTCTTCAATTTTTCTTGAAGACAAGCTCAATCTGATCCGCTGAACGGATCCTAACCTTTTGCTTTTGGTAATCAATATTGACCACCAATTTACTTATCCAATTCATTATTAAGATAACATATAGATCTTTCATTATCATATCAAACAAAGCATGACAAAAATGTCTAAAGAGACAAATGATATCTGTCATCACACTTGCTAGAGCCTGAGATTGCTTAGAAGCCAAAGCAAAGACCTGAGTCATCTGTTAACTCCCACGCTGCTATATTGTTGTCTGCCTATTGCTCTAACTAGATGGTTCTGCCATGGCTATTGTTGTCCAACTATCTTGCCTATGGGATACTCCTTAGCAAAATGACCAGCCCTCCCACATACATAGCAAATTAGTCCAATAGTGCACTCCCTAGCTCAATGTACTATCCAACCACATTTGAAGCATACTCCTCGTTGCACCTAGAACAGTCTAGAATGGAATTTCTTGCATCTACTGCATTTCTTTGGAGGCTTTCCTTTCTTCTTGGACTTGGATCCACTTACCCTCAATCCTTGTCCAACATTCTGTATAGCCTATTTCTTAATAGATAATTCTTCTTCATTAACCAAACCTTTGCATTTTTCAAAGACCCCAAGCATTGCTTAAAATTTTCTTTTTACATATAAGGCTTTTATGAGCTACATTAATGAGACTATACTCAGAATCTTATGCTATCAGATAATCCATCCTCAAATCTTTTTCACTGAGCGTCATCATTTGCAACAACTTTAGGAGCAAAATGAGTTAAAGTAGCAAATTTGATTTCATACTAAGACACAGGCATCAACTTCTATTTGAATTTAGCAAATTCTTGGGCCTTCTTTGTTGAGAATATATTATATATAATTTTAATGATAATAAAACTTGTATTAAATTATGAAATCTGTATGCTTAAATCTCTAATGATCATATATATGGTTATAAATAAATAACAAATGAATAATTAATTAAACAAGTATAGTCTTCATTTTACGGTGGGCACACAATAACCATGAATTAACTTTTATTACATAAACTTACTAAATAAATACTATGCACCATAATTATTTAAGCTTTCATATTATGCATTTAATGGAAATGTATATTATTCTTGCTTTACAAAATCATACAATCACATGAGGATAAAATACATTCTAATATTATATATATGAAAGCTAACAATGTAGCAAGTGCAGAAATATTCAAGTGCAGGATAATAATCGTCTGCAATAAACTGCCACAACAACCTACTACATTCCAAAGGAGATGAATTGATGAAAATCATGGAAGAAGAAGAAGAAAGCAATAGACAAGCAACAAGAAAGGTTACAAAAAGCTTCCATGACTAAAATCATGGGAGAAAAACAAGGCTTCGAAGGTGTGCTACAACAAGCTTGCATTGTCTGTCAACCTCAATGAAAAAATATCTACAGACAAATGCAAAACATGAAGTTGAAGAAGAAGTAATGATTAGAAAGCTCAAATTGCATTCGAGAAATTTGTACCACTTATACTTGATATGATCAAAGTCTATCCAAAGACAAAATACAAGGATGAAGAAGCAACTCAATGCTTGGTAGACAAAGGAGTTGAAGATGAAGCCATGGTTGAAGAAACATAACATTATTCAAGAAAATTTAAACTATCTACACCAACCAGATAAAGCTATCTAGGATAAAGAAAGAAGGAGAAGCTCCATCAAATACTTAGATAGAGAAAGAAAGAAGATAATTGCCACCCAGACAACAATAGAAAAAGTAAGAAGATTAGATTCGTCTAAGGACAAAATGGCATTTTAAATATAGAAGGGAGTGTAACTTCAACTGAGATAGGATAAATAGATCAAGATTAAAGAGATAAGGAAGTTGTTAGAAAAAACCTCTTCTATTGTTCAAAGTGTGTAGAAAAGCTAAAGAACTCCGCCTCATCTTTGGATCAAAAGGTTATTTGTTACAACAGACAAAGTTTAACCAAAGCAGAACACGATGAAGATGCTGCATAGTGAGCATTGATGAATCTGAATAGACAATAAGATACTTAGATCGAAATGGGCTACAATAGACAAAGGCACGATCCTCTACAACTTATGATAGACAAATCTGATGTGCAAAGTATTCTATCCAAGACTTAGTAGAACACACTTCATCTATCGCTTACACTAGATGAACACCACGCTTTGTCTATTTGAGCAAATTAAAGTAAGCTTTGTCTGGCACTTTCAATAGACAATAAGGAATAAAAGAAGAAAATCACACTTCATCTATTAGTGCAAGATTGAGCAAACTTTGTCTGTCACCTCCAACAAATAACAAAGAACAAAGGAAGCATATCTTACTTCATCTGTTCATATTAAGGGAACGGTTTGTCAATCAATCAATTCAACTTCATCAACATCATTAAAATTCAATCTATTATCTTCAATAGACAGAGCTTATACACGAAGGATCGATCAACAGATAATCTTCTAGAGGAATTGTGGCAAACAAGGAAGTGTTTGTCTTTAACTCAGTATTGACTTCGTATGCATCTAAGTTCGCCTACTATTTAATAAACAAAATCATTCTTATTGAAGTTCAACTGATAGACAAACCATGGAAGAATTCATCTGCAACTTATAGCAGACTAATACAGACAAAGAGAGATTATGACATGTCAGAGGAAAATTATTTGTGTGACTATGTATACAAATGGCATTTGCATTCAAGCTGTCACTATGCAAACTTACACCAGTTACCATTTTCGGCAATAAGCGGCTCTGCAAGTTTTTCAAGGCTATGATGAGTTAAACAAGAAACACTTTATCATAGCTCATTCTCCTCTCTGATTGGCATTATAGCAACTCAAGACAAAACAAAAAGACTTGGACTTCAACGGCAAAAACCTCAAACGGCTTATTCATTCAATGTCGCTCTCATCTCTGCATTCAATGGATCTCATCTTCTCCAACGATCGAGATTTTGAAAAAGCTATTTAAAGAGAAGAAGTGAGATGATTCGAAGATGGTGAAGGAACCCATTACAAATGCATTCAACTCAATGTAAATCTTTCCACTTGTGGCCAAGAGCTTAAACCATCATCTATCTTTCATGAACTTAAATCTAGTTATCTGTATGGCCATCATTCTTACATTTTGGGAAGATCCTTTTATTGATAGAACTATAAAAGTTCTATTCTTCCCCTATGCTTAAATGCATACAAATTTTCTGGTAAATCTGAAAACTAGAGAGTTTGTAGTTAACTCATCAAACCACCTTGTAATGAGTTGTTGGTGAGCTCAGGAAAACCAACAAGTTTGCTAGTGATCTTTGAAACTAGTGAATTTCCTAGTGAACTTGTAAAACTAGAAGAAGTTTCGGGGATACTTGTTCATGCCTCCTAGAGCTGGAATCCAAAAGAGTGTCAAGGACACTTGTTTACGCCCCTTTGAGCTGGAATCTAGAAGAGTGACGGGGACACAATTGTATTCCATTGTACAAGGTATAGTGAAACCCAAGGCACAATGAGTCTATGCTCTTGGAAGAGTGGATGTAGGGATGGGGTTCCTGAAGCACTATAAAAATTATGTTGTTTGTGTGTATTTGTTTACTTTCTTTATCCTTTATGCACTTTATAATTTTATCATTTACTTTATATCACACTACACAAGTATGGAAAGAGGGAAAATAATCTTATAGGGGTTGAGCAAGAAATTTTCATAAACCCAATTCACCCCTCCCCTCTTGGGTTAAGCCATCCTATAGGACTCTACATTCTCTATCCGAATAATCAATGGCAAAAACCTTTCAAAGAAATCTTCTTTGAACATGTCCTATTTAATCTTCATCTTTAAACTCTCAACGAATCTTCTCTCAGTTGCCCACCAGCGATGAGCATCACTCACCAACTTGAAAGTTGCAAAGTAGAGTTTTTTGCTATTTGAGCAATTAAAGAAGTCAAAGACCTTTTACATCTCATTCAATCAGTCCTCTACTACCCCATAATCTCCCCTAACAAAGGTTGAAAGATTCATTTTGTGAAAAGAATCAGAATCTTTTCTTTCCTTTTTAGAGATTCTCCTGGGGGGTTTTTCTTTTTGTTGATGTCTATTGAGTAGCTGCCGATTGGGACTCACCTGTCCCCTCTAGTACTTTGATCTGTCTCTCAACAGCTTTGTCGTAACCACTAGTGGGAGCATATACTGGTTGCTTTACTACTTGTTATCCTAGGTCTTCACTAACATAAGGAACATCCTCTCCCTAACCTGGCCATTCTATCATAGCAGTTTGGGGCATACCCTGCCCCTCAATTTAGCTAATTGGAGCTTGTTGAATCTATGGAATTTGTGGGGATAAATCTACTACTATCTGAATTGGAGAAAATTGAGATGGTCCTGCTACCACTTACTGTTGAGAACTAATAAATAACTTACATAGCTCTAGTAACTATCTCTCGACTTCATTCAGAGTAGCCTTTGTTGGTCTCAGTCAAAGCTAGCTCAAGAGGGGGGTGAATTAAGGTTTTTAAATTTTGGCCAACTATAAAATCAAAGTGCTAAAAATTAATAGAAATCAATCATGCAACACAAACTACATAGGTATTTTTATAGTGGTTCGACCTAACATGATACCTACTCCACTCTCTAAGTTAGCCTCTCTTATTGCACTCAGGTTCTACTAAACACCTATTAGTTTTACAAGCTTGTCAATAACTTATACATGTTGATTTTTGAAGCTCACTAACAAACTTATATAGGTTGGTTTTCAAAACTCACCAACAAACTTATGCACAGGTTGGTTTTCAAAGCTCACCAACAAAGCTATACATGAGTTAGTTTTCAAAGCTCACCAAAAAACTCTTAAACAAATGAGCAAGCCTCTTTCTTATTATCCCAAATGAGCAATGGACATTGTTCACTTATGTTCAAAAATGATTCACTATGTCCAGAAATGAATGGCCATGTCCAACATTAAAGTTTTGGACTTAGACTAGCGCTAATTATGTTTGGTCACACGGCTAACTTCTGGCTATATCCAAAATTGAGTTAGCTATGTCCAAAGCTAATATTTCAAACATGCCTCTTTAGTAATAGTGATGTCCAGAATTTAGCACTTGGGATTGTTGGATTTGGACTTCTAGATACACTTGGTTTCTCTCTTCAGTCTTCAACAATATCCGAATCTAGATTTCATGTCCAAGAATGGTTATGCAGTGTTCAAACTTGCTTCTTCAATATCTGACTCTTTGCTTGAGTCCAGATTTTAGATTATTTTCTCCATTTTGAAGCCATGTTTCTATCTGAGTTTGGGAACAAGTCTAAATTACTTTGGCAGTATTTTAAGACATGTTTGGAAGTTATTTTACACACTGCTCTTCAAAGTTTTAGTGTCATTCTTTTACCTTTAAGCATTTATGTTTTCTTCCTTATAAGCTTATGGATCTTGTCTCTGATATAGTCTCATATGTTCTATCCACCTATGCTTTTTTCTTGATATATTGTTCATTACTACACACTTGGACAATATTAATCAATAGCTTAAACTTCCACGTATGTCCTTTTGCTTATCATCAAAACTTAGATGGTTAAATGTGTTCATCATTAATATCAAGCCTAACTAAAATGTTTGGTTCAACAACCTCCTGGCTACTCATCCTCTTGTTTAGAGTTGGTCCTCCTTTTGACCCGACGAGTGGGTGACTAAGACAAACTTGAGAATGAGATTAAGCTTGTTGGCTCACACCTAATACCTCTATCTATGGCACCCATTTCTACCCCAATGCCTCTTTTATTTGTGTTTGGTTCTCTTATACATCATGTTCACCTTATTTTATATGTGTGACTTTCTCTAATATCAACTATCACGACCCAGACCTAAAAATAGCATAATTAAATGTCATTTCCAAATTCATGGGTGACTGACCCAAGATCTATCACACAAAAGATAAAATATAACTAAAAAAGTAACCAAAATAAACTCATAAATAATAGGAAGTCCTTACATAATAATCATAACTGTCAAATCCATAAATATAAGTCATAAAACACAAGACAAAGTGTCTTTAGCATTCTTTGGAATGCAAGTCTATATTATCTACCACTTTGTACCATGTACTATTGTACTTCTTGAGTGACATTCTCAAAGAAAAATAAGATAATGAATGGGTGAGTCATAAACTCAGTAAGTAGGGTAGATGAAATCAACTCATGCATCACAACAATCCATATATTGTACTATCATTTGTACATATACATGTCTTATCTCAAGCTAGTCTAATAAGACAGCTTCATTGGTAATGTGATAATTTTCTCTATCAACTAGACCATTCGAGCCAGCCCAATAGTAAGGCAGCTCAACCAGCAAGCTCAATTGGTCTACTCTGTGCAGGCTAACCCACTCATAAGGAAGGTCCACAAGTGATCAACTAGCAACACTACTAACAACATAATCTATCCTACTCCTATGCTTCAGGCCACTTGAGCTAGCCCAATCATAAGGCAACTCTACCGATGAGCTCAATTGGTAGCAACACTAAGAACATAATATGTGCCAACTCCTGCACTCTAGGCCAGCCCACTCATAGGGCAGCTCTACTAGTGAGTTCCATTGGCAACGCCACTAGTAGCATAATCTTTCGCAACTCCTATGTTCCATGCCACCTAGGCCGATCCACTCATAGTATAGCTCAACTAGTAAGCTTAATTAGCAGTGCTAATGACATAATGGTCTGTCTTAATAAATAATCTACTAGGAAACTAACATAAAAGTCCATCATAGACCTTAACTAGTCTAGATTAGTGGACCATACATCCATCTACAATAATAAATCCCCTTCTTTTACAAATGTCTAATAAAATATATGATCTAGCCACTATTTTGTTAATCTGATCCTTTCATTGGATCTAGAATGTTCAAAAATCCCAAAATCAACTATCTAATCATCCAAATCGGAGATCATGGGGTCTATAAATCATAAAACTAAATCTAGCCATCAACATCCTCATAATATAGCCACTATTTGGATAATCTGACCCTTTCATTCGATCTAGAATGATCAAAAACTATAAAATTGACTTTTGATCACCCAAATCGAAGATAATAGGGTCTAAAAATAATAAAATTACTTCATCCATGTGTCTCCATCATAACACCGGGCTCACTGTAGCTCTAGCTACTATTCACCTACAATGTTCATAGGCCTATTCACTAGCACTGTTCACATACACGATTCACAAATACTATTTACCATTACTATTCAATATTCGCTATGTTGGTATAAAAGCATGGTTTCGATGACAAATAAAACTTGATTAAAGATTATGTACTAATAGTTGTTACCAAGCTTTTAGCATGCAGAATCTAGTTGCAGGCCTTACAAAAAATGAGTGCATAAAAAATATTCTAAAGCATCTAAGTTTGGGCAAATAAAGAAGCAAAAGATGAAGTAATGCTATAGATAAAGCTCAAATGAAAAGGATTCAGCTATCTCCATTTGTCTGTTGAAGTGGAGACTATATGCAAAACAATGTACAAAGCAGGAGACTTCTTCTATCATGAGTCACCCCGCCCTTCCGGAGCTATTACTCTATTTTATACTATAAATCAACTATGATCATGCCATGACTTTCCCACTTCCAGGGTGGGGTTGCTCTGATACCATTTTTTAATTTATCTAATTTTTATCAAAAAATCATATAAGTCTCCCTTGAAAATAGGGTTGTTTGCCTAGGTACAAATATTTATCACATATTAGAATACATTTTCTCTATTATAATTCATAAAAATAAGAAATTACACACTCCAATATTCCTCTACTCATCCACACAACATCCTTACAACTCCACAAGCTCCCCAAGGACCGCGGTTGCATCATGATGGCAATGAATGTGCTCCTCCACCATATAACTTCCAACCACACACTTACAATATATAATGACATGCCTTTATATTAAAGTTTAATTTAATGCATTATCAAAATATAAATCCTCTATTGTACTTTCCTTACTAGACTTCTCTTCTCATGGCTCAACCTAAAAAATATAAATATAAATAAAGAGCGAGTTTGGGTAAACTCAGTAAGTAGGTGTGAAATTAGAAAATAATTAACAAAATGAGGGACCCATCTGTATCCCAAGAACCAATCCACGCATTTGCATACATATCAACCCATGCCATCCAGGCATGATAATATCCAAATCATTTAAAAAAAATAAATAACTAAATCTCATCATTATACATCCAAAAATATACATAACAAAACCATACTCATGTATAATCTGCATCTCAGGATATTCTCCTATCCCCATATTATATATTTGCATTTTTATACATTAGAATAATCATAATAAGCATAAGCACAGGATATCCTCCATCCCACTAATCTATACGTTAAATAGGACATAACATCAATACACAAGTCATATAACTTAGGATTTTTACCTATCCCACATCATGGATACAAACTCATTTTTTTATTTCTTAATATTGGGATATTTAGAATCTCACTCATATACATAATCAATCTTTGTACAATTACAAACAGTTATAAAACCAGAATGAATATGGGATACCTATCTCATTGAATCATTATAATAAAATAGTCATGGGATACTTAATATCCCTTAATAATCATTACATCCAAAATATACATGCTCATTTAATACAATGGGATAGATACTATCCTCATCCATTTAATCATTTATGCAAGCATATAAGTACACCTACTTACCTCATAATGATCTACTTCATAATCCACATCTTCATAATTCACATCTTTTCGAACTTGACTTGTAGCCCCTATGCCAGAAAATCCTATACATATAACATTAATCCCATATCTTATTTACATATACCTATACATAAACAATTCTTATTAATATAATGAATCATAACAATCAGATTTTTCATCCTAATGCATCTCATTGCATTTTACAAAATTTCATTTTTGCCCCACTAGACACAAATAGAGTAAATTATTCATAACTTTCTCATATTAATTCTAAATTTAGTAAATTTTATATCCTTATTTATAAATTTTTAATTCTTACAACTTTTATGTTGAACATATTTTTTAATTCAACCTAAAAATTGGGTTATTGGGCCCCACATATGACACATTTTGTAGTGAATTATTTTCTAGGAAAAGTTTTAGTAATTTGAGAATAACTCTCTCATATGAATTACAAATCAATTTATTATTATTTTATTATATATATTATTTTAATATATACATCTTTCATGTTGACTACATTTATTAATTCAGCTCACAATTTGATTCGTGGGTCCTATAAATGATGCCTATTGATTTGGAGACTATTTCACTATTTTAGCTATAACTCTCTCAAATTAACTCAAACTTTAATGATTCTTATCTTTTTTGAAATATAAGTTCAATATGTACAAAATTTATGTTGAACAAGTTTTTAAAATCCATCAATATATGGATCAAAATTGAGATGTCATCGGCATCAGATGCAATTTTGGGATGGACACTCTAGTAACAGCGAATTTTAGGGTATTTTCTTCCTAAATTTTTTTGAATTTGTTAATTCTACCAAAGTTTGCATATTTCTAGTTCAAAATATGGAATATAAGCCTATATTTTATATTTATAAAATAAATTTATTTGATAAGGTTTTAATCATGCTCAAGGTGGCAATTTAATAAGGCATTTTAGTACAATGTATATACTCTGTTTACTACCTTGCTGCCCACTTTGTTTATCATTAATTTGTAATTTGTTTGAGCCCACTACTACTGTATTAAATAATTGATTAAGCAAGTATTAATCTCATATAATTAGTCTTAATCACCTAGTTTAAATTATGAGAATTTTAGTCGCTAACAGATTAGTGGACAGCAGGGCATTTTCACTAAGTTTCAGCTTCCAACATGCTGAAAACCAATTATGTTACAATCAATTTGTGGCTGAATTTAAGTAAATATTAATTGCTCAATAACACCTTTAATTACAATCCCTAATCACCTTTGAAAATTTCCAGTAAACCCTAATGATTTGGTTTAACTCAAGGTACAAAATTCAAGCAAGATCTTCATAAAATTTTCCCATAAACATGTTTAGCAACTTAAATCATTAATTTACATACCTATATTTTGGGATTTCCTTGGTGGATTTCACCTGCATGGATTAATTCCCCAATTAAACTAGTTTTCATAGCTTAATCCTAGAAGAAAATGATGGCCATTAACTTCAATTAATACTCTTAAATGACTACTTCCAATCCTTGTCACTAATTCAAGCAAAAATCTAGTTTTGGGGAGATGGGGGAGGGAGCTCAACATGAGCAAGACATGGGTAGAGGGTTTACATGAGAGAGATGGCAAATAAATGAGTTGCATTTTACTTTGATAAGTCAATTGGTATAATAGTCCGCAACCCATGCATGTCCATGCACATGCACCACGCTGGAACTTTTAAAACCTGTATTCATCGTCTCCTTTAACATGTGTAGGCTATCCATGTCATTAGTCATATGATTATATTAATTTTTCATTTATTAAATATTCCATTTCATAATTTTATTTATTTTAAATTAGAATTTACCAAAATTTATCAACATACTCAGTATTTCACCTTTCTACCTCCAGTTTTTAAATTTTCTCCATTTGTTAACCATTGATTAATGTGTGTCCTCCTCATTGTCACATTGTTATGGATATTCCATCCATTTTCATAATTTTTCCATAATAAAATTTAATATTTTTTAATTTATACACATCCGGTGTTCCACCCATTTAAATTGATTTTCTTCTCCTTAAATCACTTATTTACACACTTTGATACATTCTTAACTTCATCCTCATATTTATATTACTAATATATTGAATTCCATAAATTTTTCATGATAAATTTCTCAAAAATTTAATTATACTCTGCTATACTCCATGCCAAACTTGCAAAAATTAACAAAAATTAAAATTCACATATCTAGAATATTCAGGGCCTTACATTCCATCCCCCTTATAAAATGTTTTGTCCTCAAAACTTCAAAGATTAGTTCACAATTCACAATATCAAATCATATCTCTTCTTCCTTGTACTACGTTTCCGCAATGCAATTTAATATTTAAAGCAGCCAAGGCATATCCGTTTTAATCCTCATGATCTCACCTTTTAACAATGATAATATATATATATATATAACTTGCATCAACACATTCAAATGAATATGCTTTACTAACAAAAAACTTTACAACCAATGTCAATACCATTACATATAGTCATATATGAATGATCCCACATGAAACTGACCCGACCTAGGGACATACATACAGTTATATTCAATGAACATACCTGCGAATGGCCAGCTCTAGGCCACACACAAATAATGCATGATATATCATACATATATTGCATCCATGCATGCTATCACACTAT
>JAYJMB010001709.1:0-16265 GCA_036873735.1 Pouteria campechiana
ACCAGATTGCGAGCAAGAATAGGTCTTGGCTTCCTAGGCGACGAAATCCGAAAGCAAAGTCGCCTGAAGATGAAACCCAATTTGAGTTTCCATCTGTTGAGAGAGAATCGCCCAAACTTATGTTGCTAGAAGTTTGGGCGAGAGCATAAAGTGGTAGAAGCAGGAGGAAGACGGTGCAGAGAAGATGAGACGGAGGTAAAGTAGCCATCGATGGGTTGCTGGCAGTTCTGATTGCTTGTGGTGATTAAAACAACGGTATGCTCTCTCTTTACAAGGTGATCAGACACGCGCAGTCCGTCTCTGTATGCATGTTGACGTCGAAGTCTCCAACGTCGCATTCAGCTTTCAAAGTCGACGTCAAATGCACTATGTGCGTTTGCCTCGCGGACAACTCGTTAATGAATTACCGCTGAAAAGGACGCCGATTAGGTAGAACGAGTGTTCCCGAGGGTTTACGTTCCCCGAGTCTCTGATAGCGCGAATCGCGCGCTGCCGTGTGTACGTTTGAACTTTCCTTCAGGGAAATAGTAGATGTGACCAACAAATTTCTTCTACCAAAATCACAACGGAGCCCCACATCGATCATCAGCGCATCTAATTTATTAAAACATCTGAAATGCTATTAAGTTTCATCCTAACGGACAAAACCATAACGTAGCCCGTATACGGTAGAATTTACTTTTAAATAATAACTAATATATATTATATTACATTTATTATATAAATTGTTAAATATATATTTTATAATCTTAAAAAGAAATAAAAATAATTTTCACCCACTTTTAAATGGGCCACAATCAGATTTTCTTTAAAAATATATAATTTTAAATTTTTTTTTTATAATGTAAGTATATAACCCACCTGAATATCTGATTTTGATAATTTTATATATTAATGAATTAAATTATATTTAGAATACTTTATACGGTGGGATCTGTCTAACGATCAGTGTGGGCCATTCGTGATTCGAAGCGCTAACTGGACTACGAGAGAGATTTTTCGTACACTTGGCAGCGTGATCGGATCCTCCTCAGACTAGGTAGAGCACTGGTTCCACCTAGACGTAGAGCTGGGTACAAAAACATACTCTACACTAGCACCATCCTTTTGCCCGTTAATCAGATGTTTAATTTTGGTGCATTGTCTGTACTTACAAAACTCCGGCATGACGTGGTGGCCTTCATTGATGATCACGTTGGAGAATACTTCACCCATTGGGACCCGATCCACAGGGCACGAATAGGGTGGATGATTGAATAAATGCCTAAACAGGAAACTTGCATTGCTGATCTCATAGGGGTATAAAGATTGAGGGTGTATTTCCAATAAAGAGTCATCTGAAATTTTTTTAATGATTTTTTTTAGTTGGATAGCAGGCGAAAGCACAAGGTAATATTTCTTTATTTCTGGATTCTAATGATGTTGTAAAACCATGACAAGGTATAAATGCTGTCGTGGAAGTCCCTACGTCTCCTTAAGAGAATTATTATTACTTTTTGGTATTAGACTAAGGTTGCAACTTGAGTTCCGTTAACCCAAAATCGCCCGAACCCAACTCTACTTTTTTAACGGTTTGAGTTGTCATCAACCCGAACCCAAATTCTAATTTGGGTTAACCTAAACTCAAATTTTTAATTTTGGTTGGGTTTGGATTGATAACAACCCAACCCAAAATCCGCCCGAATTGTATATTATTTATTATAAAACTAAAAATTATATATTTTTTACTTCTCATAATTCATATTACATTATTTATTTTTTTAAAATTTCTTTAGTGAAGCACAAATAACCTATTAACCACATATCATTCTTATGATCCTATCTTTATTTTTAGAACAAGCGTGTTTTTCTCTAGTTAATCTTATTTTCCTAGTTTCATCTCCATTTTCATGTCCCTTTTGAAAATCTCATTAGACCTAATTAAGTGTTATTTGAATTTATATTTTATTTAGCTACTTAATAAACTTATTATTTTATTTGGATTTAGAATTTTAGTTTGATGTTGAATATGTAAATTTTAAGTATGTAATAGATTAATTTTATTTAAATATTATTAAGTATTAAAAATGAATAATTATTTTTTTATTTATTTACGTGACCCCAATCCAACCCGAATTCAACTCAAACCCGACATATCGAATTTGGGTTAGGGTTGAGGGTTTTAAAATTAGAGCTGGGTTAGGATTAGAGTTGAGGTTGAGCTTTTAGACCTTAAGTTAGGGTTGACTTCAATACGATTTTGTTACGCGAGTTGCACCCCTAATTCACACGCTTTTGGTGTGAGTGGCTACTTGGATGGAGTAGAGTTGCTAGACAACAAAGGAGAGGGCAAAAGCCCTAAAAGAATGCTGAAGAACTTCTAACAAATGAGAACCCTTTTATTTGGATTTTGGTCTTGTTTACACCGGATCAACTTCTTCTCTTTTACAAACTAATACACCAGCCTAGAATCAAGGCAACAAAAAACTACAAGGTACACTTTATGTCCTGCTTATTTCAAACAAAAACAAGGGAAATAATGAACAACGGATCAATTGGATTTTCCCAAATTCAGCTGTCGATGCATGATAAACATTGGATATCTGTTGCAGCTTCGCCTACTAAACCAATGCACTAAGAAAGGAGAATGGGTCTGGCGGTGCTGGGACTTCAACAGCTCCTTCTAGTATTTGTGTTACCTTCTTCATTGAAGGCCTTAGGGACGGATCCTCCTGAATGCACCAAATTGCAGCCATCAACATTTTCTCTAGCTTCTTGCCGTCGTACATTAATGCCTCTTCATCGTTCTCCACCAGCCTGTCTAGTCTCCCTTCTCTGTAGCAATCGCAAACCCAGTCTGTCAATATCACACCATCTTCATCTCCAAACCTGAGGTCTACGTTCCTCCGACAACATACAATCTCCATGAGCACGACGCCGAAACTATAAACATCCACCTTTGCTGTTATCGACATGTTCTTGAACCATTCGGGGGCAACATACCCTTTCGTCCCTCTGATACCTGTGGTAGTTCGAGTCTGGTTTATGTTCAAAAGCTTTGCAAGCCCGAAGTCAGAAATTCTGGCCGTGAGACTGTCATCTAGTAATATGTTTTGAGGCTTTATGTCGCAATGAATGATTGAATTACCGCACTCTTCATGCAGGTATGTGAGGCCTCTCGCAATCCCGAATGCGATCTGGGTTCTTTGGTGCCAGCTGGGCCTTGAACTTCCGAAGAGGAAGCTCGCCAAAGAGCCATTGCTCATGTACTCGTACACCAAAAGCCTGTGTGGCTCTTCATCGCAAAACCCAAGCAACCTGACAAGATTCCTATGATGGATTTGGCTTATGGCGCTCACTTCGGTCTTGAATTCTTTCTCAGATTCTTTCACCACCTTATCTAGCTTCTTCACTGCTACAGAAGTAACATGGTCGGATGCGAAATTTCCTTTGTAAACGATGCCACATGAACCCCTGCCCAGTTCTTCCTTGAACCCATCTGTGATCTTCTCCAATTCTTTGTAGGTGAAGGAGCGCAGGTTTACTTCTATGACGTTCTTACCCTGGTGGAGTTGGAATGCATTCTTCTTGTAGTAGAATATGCCCAGTAAAGAGAGCGAAAGGAGGAGGAAGTTGAGAAAGGCAGAACTGCCTAGAAGTACAGATATGATCGTTACAAAGGTTTTCTTCTTTTTGGTTATGATCATAGTATCTGGAGGTCTGGAATTACTTTTTGCTACTTTGATGAATGCCTTCCTGCCACCATTCCTCCTCCCATTTGAGAGTGGCAACTTCTTTTTCCAGCAATCTCCACCACCATGTATCGCAACAGCGCAGAAACAATCCTCCAAACAAGCTTGGCTGCAATTATCTTCACTAACATCTTCATACAGCTCGAAGTCGGACCTCGGCCAATCTATGTTATACAGCTCGGACATCTCAAACTGGGGTTCTTCTCTTGATCCATTTGTCTCGCAGCTCTGTGAGATGAAATTCTGTTTACATCCTTTCCATTTGTTTCCTTCATCCAGGTAAGTATACCCAGGCGGGCATTCACAGCTGGGCCTCAGATCCTCGTTAAGAGTGCAATAGCTATTGAACCCGCAAGCCCCGCTCCCCAGCTCTGCCTCAATCGCCGCGCAGATGTCAGATGGCACCCAAAACCTTGAGTTCCAGGACTGGTTGCCGTTTCCATTGAACCGATGTGCTTTTGGGTGGGTATAATGTCTGAAAACTCCGTCGAAATCAAGAGTAGCCCTGTGATAGAAATCACTTGTTGGAACAGAAGCATCGTTGCTAGCCGAGAGGGTTGACATGCTTCCGTTCTTGCTTTTGAGGTATAAATTCCCCATCTGATTGAAGGCAAGCACAGAAACATCAGGCTCGCTAACCCAGTAAGAAGTGTATACGCGATCCGAGAGCTGAGCTATGGTGGATAGCCCAAGGGTGCCGTTATCCGTCAGACGAAGTTGGAACCTTCCTCTTGAGAAGTCGTTTGCCGCTTGACGTGAAGTAAGAGCAGAGGGTGAACTTAGTTCCTGCGAAGGCAAGATTGTGTCCGTGGGATCTCTGAAACTCTCCCACACATTCATATAATTTGCATCCTTGAGAACAAAAGCTCCATGGTCGAGCATGGCAGCAGAAGCAACAGTGCCGTTGATGTTCTCTGCCCTCCATATTTCTCTGTCTTCCTGGTTGGTGAGGACGAACTGCCCCTCTCTTGTCAGCTCAGCTTTCGTCCCTCCCAGAACTGCTCCAGCTCCATTCTTCGCGTACCAAACTATAGTCTGCTCTTGTATTTTGTTGAACCAGATTGCCAGCAAAGGGACTTTATTATCTCCAACGCGACGGAACCCAAAAGCAAAATCTCCGGAAGGCGATATCCAAGGTGAGTTACCATCCAGCGAGAGAGAGTCACCCAAGCTTACATTGTGGGAGACTGCCGGCAGTGGGAGTAAAACAAGGAAAAGGAGAAAGAGGTATCTGGGGAAGGCAATAGTAACCATTGATGATGGAATGCCAAGACTCGGCACAACTGCAAAGCTCATATAACACGCAAAGGAAAAGAGCGATTCGAGCGAAGAATTAAATAATGGGAAAGAAGTTTCCACCTGTTGCATGCGAAAGAAAGCCCCAACTTTACGATTCCACCTTGAGAAAGTGGATGCCGGAGTGCCAAAGATGCGTGCATACTAAAAACTGTAAGTGCCACCTGGGTCTTTTTGTTGGAACTATTGTCAAACTTGGATTGCGAACTGACACATTACCTGCAGAATACGGTAATTCCGGAGTCTATAAATCAGTTTGAATTCCATAAAGCGGGCGTGACCGCAGGTGCATCATATGTAAATGCTGCATTTGTCACCACGGATAACCTCCTCAACATAAACATGGGACATGATTTCAACTTTCGTCCACGAAAAGCATGTTTTGAAGTCATGCATGCGTGTTTTAGCATCAATTTGAGTCTATTCTGAGCCTCATTCCTAGTCCAAAATTTCGGCCAAGTCATCGTTGTCAAAGAGAACAATGGAAAGAATTGCTGAAAAGTAATTGGACTCACCCAAAAGTACAAGAAAACAAGAAGACTGGGAGTAAAAGCTCCAAACACAGGAAAATGGCAAGACAGGGGGTAATAAGAAAATGGGGGAAATTTATTTGTAGTCGTGAAAGGGGATGACTTGTCGCATTCTGGAGGCGATAGTAACTTTTATGATAAAAAATTGAAAGATCCGCGAGAGAAAAAGAGCGAAATAACCTTAATTGAATCGATCCATTGCATCAT
This sequence comes from Pouteria campechiana, assembly GCA_036873735.1. Taxonomy (NCBI): domain Eukaryota; kingdom Viridiplantae; phylum Streptophyta; class Magnoliopsida; order Ericales; family Sapotaceae; genus Pouteria; species Pouteria campechiana. Next base: position 5,765 of record JAYJMB010001709.1, read on the forward strand.
AAAGGCGCCCGTGAAATGAAGAGTCGTGCCAAGATGAAAATTTGCTCTGAAAGTACCAAAACCGAACCTAAGCTCGTCAGGAATAAACCCTTGCAACCTCCTCCAACCCAAAGCATTATCGAATTGAGAAATCGCCAACACCCGGGGCTTTGCCCGGGTATCTTAAGTGGAAGTCTAGCCTCGGCACCTTTTATCGACTTTGCCCCAGTATCCGGAGGCTTTATATTGACGTCACAGGCCCAAGAACAATCTAAAGTGCCAAAACACTAAGCTATATGCAGAAGATCGTCAATACATAATATGGCCTCTAATTTGCCTCTTTTGAAAGTCGAACAGTGACATTAGGGTTAATTATTAAGCTCTTGTGGTGATTGATACAGAATGCTTGAGCTATCTATTAAGCGCCTAGAAATCCGGTCAACTTGTTATTTAATTTGGATTTAGGTATTTTTTAATTCCCTGGAATCCAAAAGCAAATTCACCCAAGCTGATGGCCAAGAAAAGTTATAGAGAAGAAGATCACAAGCTTATATTTCGGTGGGTTGATGTTAGCATACGGTGATCCTAATTTTATTTTGGTCCATTAGAAGATCTCGCGATACAATAATTATGAATTTTTCATGGAGATCAGTATTGTGCTAGAGATTATATGTCTGAAGACATGTTGTGAAAATATCATAGGCAGTGACATGGCGCTGGCAGCGCTAATCTAGCAGTGGTGGCGACGGATGACTTTGTGAGCGCGATAGTAGACAACAAAGTGGTGCCGGCGGTACCAGAGGCAGATTTCATACGGACGTATTTTTGCTAATTTTGTGCAAAGTTATTTGAGAAAAATTTATACGCACACACAAGAATTTGAATGAGATTAAGATTTTCTATAAATATATGTTATTTTTGTAGAAAGAGAACAATCTAGTATTATAAAGATTCTTATTTTATTATAATTCATTTTTTTTTCTTCTCTTGATTGTATTCAATCTTTGATATAGTAAAACTTTTCATTCTCTGCTCATACTTTTTTCCCATTCAATGAGTTTTTTACGTAAATTTATATGTAGTTTTGTAGGTTTATTGGTTATCACATTCACCTAATTCTTCATAATTGACAAAGAAGGGAAGAAGATGGGAAAGTGGCCATCTATTGAGGCTGAGATTGGTAGACTTCAAGGCAAGAAACTAGCTGTCCTCTCCATGGAAGTTCACCAATGACTATTGCCTAGAGGTGTTCCGCTTATAAATGGTATTTTGTTCAATCAAGATGTGGGACTCACGTCATCTGAAAGAATTTTCAGAGGCGTGTCTTTGGCAGGCGAAGTAATTCATATTTTCCATCGTTGACTGGAACCTCCAGCCGAGCATTTGAGTCCTCTTCATACTGCCTATTTGAGTTAAAACAAAAGAACAAGACTGGCAGCGCCTTTAAATTTTGCAAAAATGAAAAATATACCACCATATATATATATATATATATATATATATATATATCTGAAAATGTGAATTTTGTACGCTTGGGAGACTGAGTTGGGATATTTTATAATTTATGTTGACTCCGCGTGCTAGCACTTTGTTTTATTTTTAAATACCAACTTAGTTTTATTGCCTTTCATATTTCTATGAATGAAAGGAAGAATAAGTGGACGAGATGATACGGTAATTCATTGACTCGGACCAAGCTAAGCTTAGGACTAATTACTTGAACCTTTGCTACCATTCAACGTACATGCGAATTCGCTACCGTTTGCCCGATTTTAATTTTTGGGCCGTCCCGTATCAACATTTGGGTTGATGTATAATTCGAGCCTAAAGACAGCGATGGAAAAAAAATAAGAGGCATAAAAGGGACAAATCTATCTGTTGACAGCTATAATCTCACTGCATGAAAGTTTTACATGTCTAGGAAGGGACCCTTATTGCTAACAGTCTGTGATCTATATTTCTTGCACACTAGGCTATTTATAGATGGCGTTTGTTCTCCCAGCACAATTTTCAGGTCGCGATACCGAGCACTTCACAGTTAGCTAGATCACCTAGCAAGAGGGAGAGAAGCGTATTGTCCTCAACCCAACGAGGAAAAGGTAGCCGGATTGGGAGGCGCGAGAACTTCGACAGCTCCTTCAAGCATCTGGCTGACCTTCTTCACGGAAGGCCTCAGGATTGGCTCCCCCTGGATGCACAAAATTGCTACTTTCACCAACCTCTCCAGCTGCTTACTGTCTACGTCTTTTTGGCCTTCTGCTACTAAATTCAACCTCCCTTCTTTATAGCAATCATAAGCCCAATCGGACAGTATCACTTCCTCTTCACTCTCAGCTTCTTCTGGTTCCACGTTCTTCCTGCAGCAAATGATCTCTAACAACATGATGCCATAGCTGTACACGTCGACCTTTGCTGTTATTGGCATTTTCTTGAGCCATTCAGGTGCCACATATCCTCTTGTCCCTGGGATGCCCGTGTTTGTTCTGGTCTGGTCTGTGTTCAGGAGCTGGGCCAATCCAAAGTCTGAAATCTTAGCAGCAAACTTGTCATCTAGAAGTATGGTTTGCGGCTTTATATCACAATGCAAGATTTGTTTGCTGCACTCTTCGTGCAAGTACATGAGTCCCCTCGCAATTCCTAATGCGATCTGCATACGCTGATTCCACTCGGGTCTTGAGTCCCCGAAGAGGAAGCTTGATAAAGACCCATTGCTCATGAACTCGCAGAATAAAAGCCGGTGCAGCCCCTCATTGCAAAATCCAATGAGCTTTACTAGATTCTTGTGGTGTGTCTGTCATATCGCGGCAACTTCTGTTATGAATTCCTTCTCACCATCTGCAACCATCTGCTCTATCTTCTTGACTGCGATGGACATTGCAGGATCAGCGAGTGCTAAGGATCCTTTATAAACCTGGCCAAAGGAACCCCTCCCCAGATGCTCCTTGAACCCTTCAGTAGCTACTTCAAGCTCTTTGTAAGTAAAGCTTCGAAGGCTCTTTCCCAGTATTCTTGAATCTAGCACAACTTCCGGGCACTTTCTTTGACATGAGATGAAAACGATCACTGAGAAGAGCATGAAAGCGAACAATACAGAGCTGCCTAAAAGCACAGATCCAACAACATTCAAAGACAACCTATTAAGAGGTGAAGGCTTTTTAAATACCTTGATGAGAGTTTTAGCTGCAACGCTAGGATGCATCTTGCCATTTGACAGAGGAACGCTCTTCTTTTAACAACCCCCATTTCTGAAAACTGATGCCATGCATAAACAATCATTCAAACAAAATTCTCGACACCGGTCTTCGCTTACAGGACTATACTTTTATTAGTGTGAATCCGACCATTCTGCATTAATCAATGCCATAATCTCGTTCTGAGGCCTTTCTTTCAATACATCTACATCGCAGCTCTGCAGTGGAAAGTCCTGTTTGCATCCTCTGTATTTGTTGCTTGGATCCAGGAAGGAATAACCCGGCGGGCACCGGCAGCTCGGCGTTGCATTCTCATCCATCTTACAGTAGCTGTTAAAACCGCAAGCTCCGGATCCCCTCTCGCCAACATCAATCGAGCACATATCTGATGGCAACGACAACACAACAGACCATGATGACACGGGCCATCTCCCAAATTGTGTTTTGGGCCAGATGTATTGCCTGAAAACTCCATCAAAATCGAGAGTTGCTCTTTGATAGAGTTCTTGTATTGAAGCATTATTCGCTGGCCCAAGAACAGAAGATCCTCCATGTTTTAGCTTGACGTGAATTAGTCCTGATGAATCGAAGACCAGCTCAGAACCATTGCCTACCGTCATGGTAGCCCAATATTCACTGTAACGGTGCTCTGTTAGGGAAGCAACCGGATAGAGAACCAAATTCCCATCGATCTTCACATCTAGTAAGAATCTTCCCCAGTGAATAGTCCGTCTCTGTCAGGCGGGAACGAAGTCTGTTGCCCAGCTTCAGTGTCTGCGTAGGCAAGATGGTGTCCGTCGGATTGTCAAAGCTTGCCCATATAGCGGAGCCTGTGTTCAAGAGCACAAAGTTGCCAGTATTCAGCATCATTGCCGACGCGGAAGCTCTACCATCACTTGATTCAGCCCTCCAAACCTCTTTGCGTCGATGATCAACAGGGCCAAGATTCCCAGCAGTCGTCAGCTGAACTTTTGATCCCTTTTGCACTGAATTTTCTCCATTTGCTGACCAAACTATCGTTTTTTTAGGTATTTTGGCAAACCAGATTGCTAGTAAGAATTGATTTCCTTTTAGGAGTTGACGGAATCCAAAAGCAAATTCACCGGACGGGGAAAGCCATGACGGATTTGGGTCAACGGTGGAAAGAGAGTGTAAGGAATAAACCTACCAAAGCAACGCACAAACAGAAAGATAATAAAATAAGAGATGCGAACACAGAAAATTTTATATAAAAAAATCCATTCAATAAGAAGGGAAAAAACATAGCCCAAGGATGAAAATAATTAACTATAAAATGAGGTTACAAAGATGGGAGAACACTCATAAAGAAACTTTGAAACCCAACATTACCTATAATATCAAACTCTCTTTAAAACCAAATCCTCACTAGATGAGAAGAGGAGAAAAGTAAAAACCATTCCCACTAAATGCATAAAGGATCTCTCTATTTAGAATGATGAAAGAGAGAAACCTACATTAAGTGGGATGAAGAAATCTAAATTGGGTTATGAAACAAAAACCAAGTTTGAGTAAAATTGAATCCAATGAGATAGGAATGACTAATCTAAATCACATCTTAATAAATCTTCACCTTTACTTAGATTTAAATCATATCTTAAAACTTCAAAATTCTCTACCTTATCCATAAGCCAGATTAAAAACTAAAAACTTTAACCAAGCTTAATCAACACATAAACTTGGTAACCAACAGAGACTTCAGCAGCATATATGGTATGTTGTTCTTTTTCAAAAGAGTCATTTTTGCAACTTGCTTTGTGTTAGTTTTTGTAACTGAAAATTGTTTCTACAATCAAACTTCTTGATATTAAACTTTATTATCGCCAACAAAATGCCCAAAGAAACAACTAGGCTTTGATATCAATTTGTAAGGAATAAACTTACAATAGCAATACAAAGTAACGTAGAAATAGAAAAATAATAAAATAAGAGAAGCAAATACAAAGAATTTTATATGTGAAACCCTTTCAATACAAAGGAAAAATCATAGGTAAATTATGAAAATAATTCACTATAAAATGAGGTTATAAAGAAGGGAGAACTCTCAATAAAAACCCTAAAACTCAATATACGGCACAATATCAAGCTCTCACCAGTTGATAATAAGAGATAAGTGAGAACCATTCACACTAACTCTCTCTATTTATAATGATTAGAGAGAGAGACTGTAACTACAATAAGTGGGATACAGAATCTAAATTGGGTTATGATACAAGCCAAATAGAGTAAAACTGAATCCAACGGGACAGTGGTGACTAATCTAAGTCACATAACAGAGACGGCAGTCAGAAAACGCGTATGCATTTTACAATCGCTTTGGTGGGTTGGAAAGTTTTGCTGTCCCTTCTCCATTCCTTCCAGTGTTTGATGCGAAGGCTGTGCAACAACTTTCAACTGCAGCGGTTAAAAAGATGTAAAAAAGCAAAGGCAAGATATATAAACTTCTATTGAAAAAGCGAAGTCATGGATTGATGTTGCAACCAACTCAATTAATTTGAAATTTTAGTACAAGTTCAGGAAATTTGAAATTTTTGCAAGGGCGAAGCTGAAATGCTTTACAATTTGTTTATGTTAATTATCAACTCAGTTAAAAACACGCCACTTGTCACATCGTACCGTGTCCAAAAAAAGTATTCTCCATTTTTACCCAATATTTTTATCTTTTTAATTATTATTTTTACCTTTCATTTACCCGTACTCTTTCTATTATTAACCTACTTTTCAAATACAAACTTAATTATAATTTTTTATAATAATATTTTATATTTTTTTAATACACTCTATTATACTGTACAACTTTTTTTACCTATGCCAAAGCACCAATCAATCTATCCATTTAATATATTTTCAATAAGATTTATTTAATTAGTACTAAAATTGCTAAATAAAGAGTTAGGGGAGGGCCAAACTAGGAAAAAATCAAGATGGATATTTTTATGATTTGAAATTATTTTGGAATCCTAAAAATTCATACGAGTTGTATAAAGAATTTAATTAATTAAATATGTGCTTCAGGATTTCGATGCATGAAAAATAAGATTTTAAATCTCATAAAAAAAAACAAGACTTTCGTTAAACATGAGCTTAGCAGGCTTTAATCTTTACCCGAGAGAGAGCACACGTGGACTACATGGATTAAGGAGCCGAGCTTGCCGACCTTCGAAAAACAATTATCGTCGTACAAAGTACAAACAGACGCGGATTAATAAAACAGGAGCACTACTGTCCCCCAAATAGTCGTCATGCGCAGAAAGCTTTTCTTGGGAAACGTGCAGGGCAAAACGGAGGTGAATGGACGTCGCCGTTTGTGACTTTTTTGCGTGGCTAGCCGCTAGCCTCAAAGAACGTGCGGACTGACGACGCAAACAATTTTATGTTCCAAGGCTGCCTGTGTTTTTAAAACATAGTTGACATTATTAGGGCATAAAATTATAATTTTACGTCCTAAGCTACGTGTAATTATTTTTAATATTTTAAATAAAACTAAATTCACCTTCTAAAACTCAAAATTTTGTAAAACAAGAGAATGAAAAAACCATAAAAATCATAATCTAAGAGCAATGATAATAAAAAAATGTAAAAAAAAAGGAAAGATGAATTAAAATCTAAGAATTCTAAGGACAAGATGATTAGAAATTTATTTATTCTTTTGAAATATTTGACAATCTTAACGGTCTTTATATAGGAAAAAAGGAATAAAAAATAAAAATAGAGAATATTAAAAATTGAGCATGAAAGGGATTCAAAAATAAAAAATCTAGATGTTTCGGGAACACTCAGCAACCCTACTAATTTTTGAGCTAAATGAGAGTGAATATAAAAATGAAGAAGGAAAATAAAAAATAAAATATTAAAATAAAAAGAATAAAATATTAAAATTTTAAGAATTATGGAGTTTTAGCAATTAAAAGAATGAAAAAAAAATACATTCCTAATTTGTATTTATCTAAGATAACTATTTTCACCCTCCTCTTTTTCCCTATTTCTTGTAGAAGAAAACTGTGAGGAAAAAGAAAAATTATAATACTTCTCATAAATGAGATAAAAATTAAAAAAAATTTAAAGTTCTAATAGTTTAAAAAGTATAAAACAAATATTGGTGTTGAGCCGAGACAATAGAACTCACAGCCTCTTTTCTCTTTTGTTGCGTAAGAAGATGCTGAAAAACAGAGTAATCACTGTTTTTTTAACTCGCACCTTATATTCGTCCAAGAGCCAGCACGTGTTAAGCAATTATTTGTTCCTGTCCCAATAAGATACAGCCATCCTTACTCTTGCCCTTGGAGTCACGAAAAATATTATGTAACGCCCAACTATTTGCTACTCGGCAGCCTCCGACGGGTTCATAAGCTGGTGGTGACACAAAAATTATAACTCTTTCAAATCACAATATGAGACTATTAACCCCACCCATGCAGTAGAAAAAATTTTCTAGTGTTAGCTGGTCCAACTCTCTTAATCAACTCTCTACTCTTAACTTTCATTTCTTACGTCTCATTTTGGCAGTGTGTTAGGAACAAGAGGATCGGGGACCGGCGAAGAGTCATGGTTATACATGGAAGACTTCGAAAATCCTGTTGAGTCGTGTGATTATAAAATAATTAATTATAGTAATGTTATTAACGGGTACTAATAATAACCGTCGGCCTTTGCATTCGTTAGGTTAATGGGCTAAGCCGCAACCACATTTCCATCTGTCTCATGTGAATTATTGCTGTGATCGACGTTGTAAGAGCTATTTGTTAAATAAGCTGCCTGCCAACCTGTGTATCATCCATCACATCGTTGCAGAGCATCAAATCAAGATCATCAGGCAACCTGCGAAGCCATCTAATAATCCCCAATCAAATCCCATTTTACAGTGTGTTTATTTTTTTTTCTAGTGGTCGCGCTCCTACCCATTTACTTTCATTTTTAGGTGCATCATGATGATTTGAATAAACATGAACTAATCATCCTGTTAATCATCATTATTTAGCTATGAAACCAAAAGATATTTTCATTAAAAACTTAAATTGGCTATAATAATAGCAATTATTTACATTAAAAACTTATATCGTCTATACTACAGTAAAAACTTAAATTGATTTAAAGCGCCTATAGACTATACATTGACGGCCGTGGATCATGATCATCATACAGTGTATGGCGCTTTGTTCTTGGCAATTAAAGAGCACTCTTCTTCCAGGGACGTGTGTTCCTGTAAAATAACGCCAAAGACGGGATCACGGAGAGTACTTGATCCTTCTGTGGGAGGGAACAATTTCTGTAGGAGGAAGCAAACCTAAAACATATAGCACTTCACTATAGCAAGAAGGAGAGAAGCTTTTCAGCAGATCAATTCAATGAACTAAAGCAGGCCAGGTAAGGAGGCGCAAGAACTTCCACAGCTCCTTCAAGCATTTGGGTTACCTTCTTCATGGAAGGCCTCAGGGTTGGCTCCTCCTGAATGCACCAAATTTCTACTTTCACCGACCTCTCCAGCTGCTTTGCATCCACCATCTGATCTTGTTGGCCTTCCACTATCAAACTCAACTTCCCTTCTATGTGGCAATCGTGTACCCAATCAGACACAACCCATATCAAATTTAATGAGAGATTTTTGTCCTTTATGCTGAATGTGGTAAGAGTGGAAATTTTGACCGTTGACCAGTTGACCACAGATTTTGAGATTTAAAAAATTTATTTTGTTATTTAAATCTCAGTAACTCATGTAGCTCGGATGGTTAGATACATAGTTAGAGAGAGAAGAGGTTAAGGGTTCGAAATCAGAGTAGTGTAAAATTTTATAATTTTACAATTTTATTTTTCCTTTTTGAAAAAGTGGGACCCATAAGAAGATAAGCCTTATCCACTTCCTCCCTTATTAACAAGTTGAATATTTATTACGCAGATAGAGTTCTAATTGAATTACGTAACAAAAGAAAATCCTCTATAAATAGCCATAAGGGATTTCTCAAAAGAGAGGAAAAACCTACTGCTAAGGAAAGAGAAGGAGGAGAGAAATTCTAGATCAAGAGCTGCGGTTTTTCTAGAAATCTGTAAGTAGAAATATTTTATTTTGCATTAATTAGATTTAAAAAAATTAATCCAAAAAAGATTTTAAATACGTCATTATTATTTGATGTATTAGATTTATACATGCAATTGATTTACTTCATTAATGTATAGATTTAATTAAGAAAGCATGTTAATTTAGCTTTTTGTATAAGTTACCATGCTAGATTTATGGAGATTAGAATGCATGATTTATATGATTAGATTCACTAATCTCAGATGTACATCATGATAAGAGAGATTTCAGATTATTGGTACATGGCCCACTGGCCCGACACGGCCCGACTCGACTGGCCCGCTAGCCAGCCAGATGACAGCAACGGACGGCGTCCGTCGCTGACGGCAGCAAACGGCGACGGGCGAACGCAGACGGCGATCCGGCGCAGACGACGGCAGCGACGGCGACGAAGGCGGTGAGGCAGACGGCAGGCGGTGGGTTTTCTTCTCCTTCGCCGGCAGCAATGGCGGCTGCAGCGTGGGGAAGAAGACGGGAAAACCCATCAGAAGAATCTGATTCTTCGGAATCAGAGATCCAGAGTCAAATGCCAAGATTTTGCGGCCGATCAGAGGAGAAATCGTTGTGGAGACGATAGAGGTGGGTCGTGGTCGACGAACGGCCAGATTTTTGAGATGGAAATCAGAGATTTTTTATCAGATTTTGGCCCAAATCAGAGGGCTAGATCAGAGGAAAGAACGGCCAGGCCGTTCCGGCCTTGGCCGGCTGGTCAGATCTGGCCGGAACGCACGAGTTCGGCGTGTCCGAACCCATCAGACGCACGCCGTCGGCAGCAGAGCTGACGGCAGACGACGCGACGACGGCAGCCGGCGGCGCGTGTCGTTGGCAGACGGCGACGGTGAGATGGCTGGCGGCGACGCGCGGCAGCAACGGCTGACGGCGACGGTGAGATGGCTGGCGGCGACGCGCGGCAGCAACGGCTGACGGCGGCAGCAGCGGCAGCCATGGCTGCCGACTGCGTGCGCGCGAGGAAGAAGAAGGGGGGGAACCCTAACCCTAACCCTAGAAATTTTGAATGGACGGCCAGAAACAAATGAGATGTTTTGGGGTCCATATATGTCAGATGTTAAAGATATTATAGTCATTTTCCACGTTTTCGAACGTTTTGGATTCGATGAACGAATCAGATTTTCCAAAAGATGACCAGATCATGAGATTTTGTATGGACAGATTTAAAGGGCTTAGATTTTATCCCTTAGATGATCAGATTGGTCCACTAAATTGTCATGAGATATTCATT
>JAYJMB010001710.1:0-16265 GCA_036873735.1 Pouteria campechiana
TCATTCCATTTGCATTTTATTTCTTCCTCATCATTTACTGTGCCCGATATTTTTCTCGTTGTTGTTTCTTCAGCGAGCACAAACAGACGTAAAAGCATTCTCTAACAAAGATTAACTACTTTCTGTACCTTGTGTAAATACCATCCAAAGATTCGAGCCCACTTCGCAAATCACTTGGCAGTAAACCCTATCTATCCACCATCTAATTTCTAGCAAAATCTCTCTCGGGCTTTTTCAATTAGATGAACAATTTAATTGTTTTGTGGAGGGACATGCATGACGTATTTGACCTATCTAATTTTATCTTCGCATGATTTCATTTCGCATGGGATGTTAGTTGTACAATATCATCATCATACGACTACCTAGATGTAAAAGCTATTACTTATTTGCATATATATAACATTTGATTAATATTGCAAATATAATCTTAATGTTTGAAAAATAGTAAATATACTTGCACTATTTGTTATGTATCCACCTTAATTTGTTTAAAAAAAATAAAATTTTTTGTTGAGATATGACTTAGATTTCTTTTTAATTTTAAAGCTTCTTATTTATCATGATATGGTTATCCATCATGATAAGAATATCTAAGATACATCCCACTTGATTTAAACCACTATCTTTAAAGCATTATAAATAGAGAGAAAGCTTTGTGTATTAGAATATGGTAGTGTGGTTTTCTCTTCTCTTTTCTTGTATACTCAGTTATAGAGAGTTAATTTTGAGAGAGTTTTGTTGTGAGTGTATTGGGTTTCAGGGTTATTAAGAGAGTTTTCTCTATGTTGTAACCTCATTCAATAGTTAATTTCTCCTTCTTCGCTCGTGGTTTTTCTCTTCTTATTGAAGGTTTTTCATGTAAAACTATGTATTTCTCATCTTTTAGTTTTTTGTTTTATTTCCTATTTCTACGTTACTTTGTGTTGCTTTTTGTTGGTTAATACCTAACAAATTGGTACTAGAGCTAATATGATAGCAACAAAGTTCGAAATAGAAAAGTTTGATCGCAGAATCAGTTTTGGCTTATGGTAAATCAAGATGAAAGCAATTTTGATACAATGGATTACAGAGTGCACTGTTAGGAAAGGACAGTATGCCAAGTACTTTAACAGCAGAACAGAAAGATGAGATTGATACTAAAGCCTTAGCCACAATTTAGTTGAGTCTCCCTAATGAAGTCTTACGAGAAGTTAGCAAGGAGAAGAAAACAAAGGTGCTATGGGATAAGTTGGCATCGTTGTATTGGCAAAAAGTCTTACTAGTAAGCTTTTGTTAAAACAATGTTTATTCATGCTTGGGATTGCAGAATGTACACCCATAAAATCACACCTTGATGAATTTTATTCTCTTGTTAGAGATTTAGATAATGTTGATGTGAAAATTAGTGATGAAGATTATGCTGTATTGTTGTTATGTTAGTTACCTTCCTCGTATAAGTATTTTAGAGAGTAATTCTTTATGGAAAGAATATAATATCTATGAATGATGTTAAGGCAACTTTGATTTCAAGAGAGTTAATTGATACTCAATTTTATGGTAACTCTAATACTAACCAAGTCAAAGGATTATTTGCTAGAGGAAGGTCAAAACAAAGCGACTCCAACAAAAATAAATATCGATAAAAGTCTAGAAACACTGTTGGTTCTTGCAATTATTATCGAAAACCAGGGCACATTAAATCAAAATGTTATAAGTTGGAAAAAAATTACAAAGAGAAAATCAGACCAATCAGACAAAGTCTGATGAAGTTAGTGTAGCTGTAGATTAGGGTAATGATAATGTTCTCTTAGTAACAAATGAAAGGTCTAAATCCATAGATGAGTGGATTCTAGATTCTGGTTGCTCCTCCCATATGTCTCATAATAGAGATTGGTTTTCCACTTATGAGTTTTTTAATGGTGGAGACATGTTAATGGCAAACAATACTATTTGCAAAACAGTTGGGATAGGAACAATCAAAATTAAAATATATGATGACATTATGAGAACTTTGACTAATGTTAGGCATATTCCTATTCTAAAGAAAAACTTGATCTCTTTGGGCACTCTTGATGCTAATGTGTGCAAGTATTCAGTTGAAGGTGGAGTCATGAAGATTTCTAAAGGTGCTCTTATTTTAATGAAAGGAAAGAAGTGTGACAGTTTGTATGTTTTGTAGAGGACTACAGTATCATATTCAACAGCTATTTCATCATCTTCTTCCATGTCATATTCTGATGTTACCAGGTTATGACATATGATGCTTGGTCATATGAGCGAAAAAGGCATGCTAATATTGAGTAAGAGAGGTCTTCTTTGTGGTCAGAGTACAGGTAAAATGGAATTTTGTAAACATTATCTTTTTAGAAAACAAAAGAAAGTTAGTTTTAGTACTACAGTTCATAAAATTAAAGATACTCTTGATTACATCCATTCTGATCTCTGGGGTCTTTCACGTGTTCTTTCTAAAGGTAGTGCCAGATTTATGTTAACCTTCATTGATAATTATTTCAGAAAGGTTTGGGTTTATTTTTTAAAGCAAAAAAGTGATGTTTTTCTAACTTTTAAGTAGTGGAAGGCTTTAGTGGACAAGCAGATAGGAAGACAGGTAAAACGGCTTAGAACAGATAAGGGTTTAGAATTTTGTAATACTGAGTTCAATGATTTTTGCAAAAATGAAAGAATTGCAAGGCATCATATAATTGTAAATACACCACAACAAAATGATGTTACAGAACGTATGAACAAAACACTGTTAGAGAGAGCCCATTGCATGCTTTTCAATGCTGGTTTATCAAAAGAATTCTGAGCAGAGGCAGTTTCTACAACTTGTTACGTAGTAAATCATTCTCCCTCTACAACTATTAGTCTCAAGACTCCTAAGGAGGGATGGTTTGGTAATCCTTCTAATTATTCTAATTTAAAATATTTGGGTGTCCAGCATATGTTCATGTGAATGATAGAAAATTAGAACAAAGAGCTAAAAAGTGTGTTTTTTTGGGGCTATACTTCTGGGGTAAAAGGATATAGATTTTGGTGTTCTGATCCCAAGTCACCCAAATTTATAATTAGCAAGGATGTTACTTTTAATGAATTAGCGATGCTTCATTTGAGAGAAGAATTTTTTGTTCCTTCTGATGCAGGACAAGTGAAAAGTATAGAAAAAGTGAAAAGTATAGAAAAGCAGGTGGAGATAGAAATTGATAATTTTATTTTTCAACAAAAAAATTCTACTTGCACTCAGCCTAGTACAATAAAGGTTCCTTCATCTTCTCAATAACAAAGTTCTTCCTTATGGTCTAGTTCAGAAGAGAAGCCTAGATCTTCCAAAGAAAAAGAAAATTCAGAAAATGAAACACAGTCCATTACAACAGACAGACAAAAAAGAAAAATTAAGCCACCTAAGAAATATTCTGATGGAATTGTGATTGCTTATGCCTTAGTAGTAGAGAAGATTGATGGTAATGATGATCTTTCTATATTTTTTGATGCTGCTTCTTGTGTTAATTCTATTGATTTGATAAATGCTATACATGAAGAGATAGATTCTCTCCATAAAAATTTTACTTGGGAGTTAGTGAATCCTCCTAAAGATAAGAAAATTATAAGATGCAAGTGGGTTTTCAGAAAGAAAGAAAGTATTCCAGGAGTTGAAAATTCTAGATACAAAGCACGATTAGTAGCTAAAGGCTATAGTCAGGTATAAGGTGTTAACGTCAATGATGTTTTTTCACCTATTGTGAAACACACTTCTATCATATTTTGTTATCTTTGGTTGCCATGCATGATTTGGAATTAAATCAAGTTGATGTTAAAACAAACTTTTTTGAATGACAAACTTGATGAGAGAATCTATATGCATCAACCTGAAGGATTTGTAGTTAAGGGAAAAGAAGATCATATGTGCTTGTTGAAGAAATCTTTATATGGACTCAAGCAGTCTCCTAGGCAGTGGTATAAACGATTTCATGCTTTTATAGTAAGTCACAATTATTCTAGAAGTAAAAGAGTTAGTTGTGTTTATTTTAAAAAGTATGAGGATGATTCTTTTGTTTATCTGCTACTATATGTGGATGACATGCTTAGTGCTTCTAAAGATATAATTGAGATTAAGAAGAGAAAAGCTCTGTTAAACAGTGAATTTGAGGTGAAAGATTTAGGAGCAGCTAAGAAGATTCTTGGTATGGAAATTCTTAGGGATAGAAAAGCTAGCAAGTTGTATTTGATACAACAAAAATAAATTCAAAGATTTTAGAATGTTAAATGCTAAGCCCATAAGTTTTCCATTAGCTGCCCATTTTAAACTTTCTGCAGCTACGTTATTACAGTCAAATGAAGCGAGAGTACATGTCAAATGTATCTAGTTCAGTTGAAAGTCTCATGTATGCTATGGTTTGTACTTGTCCAGATATTTCTTATACAGTCAGTGTGGTTAGTAGATACGTATCATGTCCTGGAAAAGAACATTGGCAAGCAATGAAATGGATACGTAGATACCTTCGAGGTACTTCAGATGTATATTTAGAATTTGGCAGAACTAATGATGCATTGACAAGATTTATTAATTTAGATTTTGTAGGTGATCTTGACAAAAGAAGATCACTTTCAGCTTATGTGTTCTCCATTGGTGGTTAGGTTATCAGTTGGAAAGCTACCTTACAGCATACAGTAACATTATCTACTACAGAAACAGAGTTCATGGCATTGTCTGAAAGTATTAAAGAAGCTATGTAGTTGAGAGGTTTGGTTAATGAACTTATTTTAAATCAGAAAAAGGTGACTATTTATTGTGATAGTCAAAGTGCTATTTATCTCACTAAAGATCAGATGTAATATGAAAGAACAAAGCATGTTGATGTTAGATATTACTTTGTTCATGATGTGGTTGAACGAGGTTGTATCCAAGTGAAGAAGATTGCTACTGTAGATAATTCAGTTGATATGTTAATTAAGTCTCTTCCAGTTACCAAGTTTAGGCATTGTTTAAGCTTGGTTCAAGCTTTAAAACATTGAGTAGTAGTTTTGTGGAGAATGTGGTAGTTAATTATTTTGATTTGAGGTTTAAGCACAAATTCAAGTTAAGGTGGGGAATTGTTGAGATATGAATTAGATTTCTTTTTAATTTCAAAGCTTCTTATCTATCATGATATGGTTATCCATCATGATAAGAATATCTAAGATACATTCCACTTAATTTAAATCATTATCTTT
The DNA here is from genome assembly GCA_036873735.1 of Pouteria campechiana. Classification (NCBI taxonomy): domain Eukaryota; kingdom Viridiplantae; phylum Streptophyta; class Magnoliopsida; order Ericales; family Sapotaceae; genus Pouteria; species Pouteria campechiana. The sequence goes on from JAYJMB010001710.1 coordinate 5,194, forward strand.
AAAGCATTATAAATAGAGAGAAAGCTTTGTGTATTAGAATATGGTAGTGTGGTTTTCTCTTTTCTTTTCTTGTATTCTTAGTTATAGAAAGTTAATTTTGAGAGAGCATATTGGGTTTTGGGTTTGAGAGAGTTTTCAGGGTGGCATCTTGTATTTTATTGTGAGTGTATTGAGTTTCAAGGTAATTAAGAGAGTTTTCTTTATGTTATAACCTCATTTAATAGTGAATTTCTTTTCCTTCGCCCATGATTTTTTTCCTTCTTATTGAAGGGTTTTTCCATGTAAAAATCCTAGTTTCTCATCTTTTGGTTATTTGTTTTATTTTCTGTTTTTGTGTTACTTTGTGTTGCTTTTTGTAGGTTAATTCCTAACGATTTTTAATACATCTTCAGATCCCTTCTTTCCTAAAATCACAAGTACCTCTTCATTCTACAATCATGGTGGCATTAGTGGTGAATAGTATAATAGGATTGTAACCATTTAGATCGATGGTGTTGAGATCCTCTAGACCAGCATCGCTGAACCCACTAGGGTTAGAGTCTATTAGAGCGTATGCAAGGATATGAGTAGGTACACTTCCTTGCAGCATTAAGCTACTACGCTCTTGATGATGCTTGAGAATCTTGTTAACAATGACTACATTCGGGATTTACCACATGAATATGAGGTTGGATTTTCATGGTGAATCCAGAAGAGAAAAAGGGAACTTACATGAAATCTAATCTGAAAATTTGGTTTTTGGTGTAAGGCCGTGCTGATTTAGCATTTATGGGCGATTAGAATGCCAAGACAAGGAGACAGATAAGGCCTTTGAGATAAGGAAATAAAGATAGGGTTGATGGGGAAAACAAGAGTAGACATTAGGTCAGAAATTTTGTCAGCAAGGAGGGGAAGGAGGAAGCAGGGTTTCCGCATGATCAGGGAAAGATGAAGTGAGGGATCGCATTCGAACTTCTATCTAAAAGCCTACAGACCTTATAATTTAGATTTTTGTTAATGAAAACAATGGTTTCTGGTTCTGACTTTAAAATGAATCCGATATACATTCAAAGGAAGTAGAATGAATAGGTGGGTATATATGTAATCTTGGGAAAAAAAGGGGTTTGAAGGAATTTTGAAGATTTGTAATTTAAAAAAAATTGATTGGAATGAATCCCTAATGGAATGAGCATATTTACAATTTATGTTAAATACTAGGATATATTTATTATTTTTTAAATATTAAGAGTATACTATGATTTTGATTAAATTATATGGGTATATTTATAAATGATGGGAGCAATATAGACATGAATAGAATTTTGTAGAAAATAACAAGTCCTCCACTGTCCGTTAGTTAATCTACAGCAGAACTTGAGGCACTAAAAATATCTAATAATTGAATAAAACCCAAAACACGGATGTCACTCATTTTCATCTACTTCAAATAATGGGGATTGACATAACCCATTTTATCTTATTCTGACCCACTCTCGATGCTTTTGGTTGGTAACAAATAATTAGTGTAACACCCCAACTGATTTTAAATTATATATGTTTTGAAATTAACTTTCTTATAGTCTAAACTAGTATCTTGGTTGGTAAGACAATTAGTTTTCAAACTACTAATAGAACTTGAGATCAGGAGTTCAAATGTAAATTGCAATAAGTAAAAAATAGGAAGAATATACTATTCCACCAGCCTTCTGCTGATGTTAAAATGCAGAGATTATCGCTTCGTTTGGCCGCACATTTTGGAGGGTGTAAAGTGCTTTCACTTAACAGAATGCATTTTTGGGGTGTTTGGCTAGAAATTACAAAGTGCTTTAATGAATTATAAAAGCTAAAAAAAGTGCATTTTAGGAGAAATCAAAAATTTCTGCTTCTCTGTGGGCTTCTAGCGTTAATGAATTTCAAAACAATATTACCCATTTCCCTCTCTTTTAAAATATAATGTAGTAAGTGTATAAAATAATATTCAAAAATTCAAATATAATGTAAATATTATCATCCATCAAAGTTTCAATTACTTTCTAACCAATAAGTTTTTTTTACTTATTTATATTAATGTTATTTTTTTAATCATAAAAAATAATTTTTGTTTTTTATATTTTATATTTTAATATTTCACCATGATAATTAATTTTTAATATTGACAAGGTGCATAATATTATTTTTTTATATTTTTAAAATTATTTTTAATGATAAATAATAAATCTCATATATATATATATATATGAGATTATATTTGAGATAGGCTTTTGAGATAAAATAATCGAATATTTTATAAGTTTAAATTATTTAAAATAAATATAGTAAGAATCCTTTTTCTTTACAAAATGAGATTATATCTATAGATTTCTATATATATAGATACATAATTTTATCATAATAATATTAAAAATATTGATTATTTTTCTTCTCCTAAGCTAGCAATGTATATTAAAAATATTTTATTATTAACACTTATTTTAAATCTTAAAATTTGATCTATATATTATATTATTTGCTTAATTTTTTTAAAGATAACAAGTGATGGAGTTAAAGCATAATTTTATCCTTTTTGTCATTTGCATAATAAAAATACTTTCATTATATTATAGCTAAACAAATATGTGATGCCAAAAGTACTTTTACTTCAAGTACTTTTTACTAAAGTTCTATTGTAAATAGTACTTTTCTAAAAAGTGCTTAATTTCACAACGGAGTCAAATGAAGCGTATGTAAATGAGTAGGGGTGTAAATAAGGTAGGGTTGAATCTAAACCCGCATGGCCCAACCAGATTTGAAATCGGTTTGGGTTGGATTTATTTGAAATAGGGTTACTCAAATCGGGTTGAACCCAACCCAATTTGCCAAATAGGGTTGGTTTGGGTTGAGGGATCGGGCAACCAGATTTGATATATAAATAAATACTAAAAAATTGAAATAGCTTCCCTTCCCTGCCCCCTACTGCTCTAATTTGAGGTGAAGATTAATTAAAGTGATGTAATGAAGTTTGAACATAGAGGCTTATGCAGTTTTAATTTCTATTTTACATTTAAAGTTTAAGCCTTAAATTCAAATTACATTTACGAAACTTGGTTTGAATTTATTTTGTAATTGTTTAGTTGTGGAACTTAGATGAAACTTTGTTTGATCTGAATGGATGAAACTTTGTTTGACTTGGATGAGACTTGGATAAGACTTTTGTAATTGTTTGGTTGATCTAAATTTAGTTATGTGTGATTTGATCTAGATTTTACAGTGTTATAAGCATGCATCACTTATAAATGACAAGCTTGAATGATTATGGGTTGTTTTATGATATTACTTTTATCTTATTATGCATTTGACTCATATACTTGCCTTCTTTTTTAAGATGAATATATACTATTTAATATTTTTTAGCCTCAGTTATCAACCTAAATATAATTCGAAACTAACCCGATTTTTAAAGGGTTGATTTAGGATTGGGTTTGGGTTTTATAAATAGAGTTAGGGTTAAAGTTGTGTTGAGATTTTACAAATAGGGTTAAGGTTGCGTTTACCCCAACCTAAGTCAACTCAACCCAATTTATATCCCTGTCTGCAAGCATTCACCCACTTAATTGCATTTGAGCATTGACAAAAGTTAGAATCGTCTTCTATACTATACTAACAAATGAGTTTACATTAAGCCATATGCATATATTCTCGTAATTCCTTTTTCTCTTTTTGGCTCTTTGAATTGCTTCATGTGTGAACGTTTACGACGTGTTCATACGACAAATACAATATTATCTGAATGTGGGTTTCTTTCGGCAATCGATTCTTTGATTGATTGAGGCAAAAGAAGGCATACAATCCTCCTACAAGTAGGGTTTACCGTTCATTGGGCTAAATCATTTATATGACATTGCGGATGGCCTAAAAACTAAACATATGTGAATGTAATTAGGTCGTCCACCGAATGGACCGTTTGCTAAGTAAATACATTCGTGATTTTAGGGCATGGGATAGCCCCAACGTGGTCTTACTAGTGCAGCTAGACGCAGACGCCAGCAATGGTATGTATTCAAAAATATCACATCTTTTATTATAATAAACAAAAACCTTAAAAATATTATAATTTTAACGATATTTATTGTTAGTTTATTCATAGGAGTTGGTAATGGAAGAATGAACTCGTAAAGAGGAAAAGCACCTGAAGATTGATTGGTGTAAAGGAAAAGCGTAGAAACCTTGAAAAGCAAGTGGGTCCAGCTCAAGCGATCCTGTCCCGCCGCTTGCCTTCTTTCGAGAACTTCATAAAGGTGGGCCCCACAGAAATACTGTAGACCATCTCGGCTCCGTCCTCGATGCAAAGCGGATCCAATGATTCCAGTCTTCCTGAACCCACGTTCTGGTAGACAAGCAGTGCCAAACGTGTGAAATATTCATGCGCCTGTTTATGGAGATTGAAGCGCGCCAGTGCGACCCTTCGACGACCCCATTTCTACAGCATTGCAGTTTGACTAATGCAATTTTTCAGCCAGCCTTATGGAAAGATGAGATTGCACACAAGTGTTTCCTGCTGTCACGTGCGTGAGTCGACTCGGTGTCTCCACACGTACGTGGTATATGAAAAGCTTCTATGAAAGAAGGAAGTATGCATGCATGCAACGAATTCGTTTGCTCAAGGGAACAAAACCACGCAAGGTAGTCACAGAAACTGCGCCAGAAAGGAATACAGGAAGCCGCCAAGATCGTCCACCAGATATTCGCCACGTGGAGTGGGGCCGAGAAGTTTAGCCAATGGGAGGTGTCCACTTGTAAGGGGATGCCGGCAGAGAAAGGACTGGATGGGAAGGTTGGGATATCTTTGATTGAGGAAGGAAGGAAAGAGGGGTTGATTGATGGGGACGCTTGTGGGGAATCGGAAGATGATGCAGAAATGAAAAAGCAAGGGAGAAAGGAAAGGAAGATAAAGCAAGAGAAAAGGGGGTTGTGGGAGGCCACCTCCCAAAATTCCTCAGATCTTCTTATATAAACAAATCCAATCCTCTGTTCTCATTCCCTCCATTCTTGTTCTTTCAACCTTCTTCCAACTAGGTATTTCCCTCTTCCTCTCCTTCCTATCATTTGATTTCATCTGTTATGGTCTCTCTCTCCTGCATACGTACCCGCCTTTAACTTTCTACTCGTCACATGCCGCATCATGCATGTCATGTATTAAAAAGCGGGCATGCAAACCTTACGCCAATTAAGGCTAGTCAACTCATCATCATGCATCCGTGCACTTCGCCTTCTTGTTTGGGGGCTTCGAAATTTTTAGAAGTGAAGAACAGTTTGAACCCAAAAAAATAATACAGGACAAAGACGCCCTTGAGCTGTAGAGCCCTTAGGCAGCTGGCCAGAAAAAAAGGAAGCCTCCCGTAGACGAAGTAGAATTACAGCATCTTGTGTCTTTATTTGCTCCATCAGCAGCTAAATATACATGCTGCTCAGTTTTGCTTGAGGTTTTACCCGGACTTGGTTGTTAAATTGTCTGGCTTTTTCAACCGGTGATCTTCATGCATGTACTTATACCTTTTTTTTGACATCCTACATGTCAACATATAGATGCAATGTTGGCACGTGAACCATACCATATTTTAAGTTATTTTTGCTTGAGGGTTTACTTTGACATTGGATTGCCTGAATTTGCAACGGGTGATTTTAATGCAGCGACCTGCGCCTTAATTAAAGGCATGCTAAGTTAATTACTAAGAAAAAAGAAGTGCACTTTTTCATTGCATGTTTGTTATGTACACGTATCTTTAGGATTGATCATTCATGTATCTCCATTCCTCTTTTAATTATTATTTGACTGATTTTCACGTTGTCTTATTTTCAGGCTTTTGTACATTACGTAGGGAGTACAGGGTTGGAAATCATCTAGGCCAGCCAGCCTTGTTGGTTTTTTGGGATACTAGGGTCTTATTTCAGGTCCGAGTAGGAAGATTAGTAGGGTGTCTAAAGGAAATGGCACCAGTGACGTTGCCTCCGGGCTTCCGTTTCCATCCAACTGATGAAGAACTTGTGATCTACTACCTCAAAAGAAAGATCAATGGCCAACAGATTGAGTTGGAGATTATCCCAGAAGTTGATCTGTATAAATGTGAGCCTTGGGATTTACCAGGTATATATCATCATGAACATTATCTTTTTTATGGTCTTTCTGATCATTCCGATTAATTTGTTATTTATTATCAGGATAACAGTATAAGAAATGTTGTAATAACAAATCACACAACTTTTAGGCCAAATATGCCTGTATCCCTCCTCTGTAATTTATTATTTATTATTTACTTTTTTTTTTCAAATTTTTATTTTTTGAGGTATAGCTGTAGAATGTGTTGTGAAGCTTTTTCTTCATTTAAAATTAATCTTGTAATAGAATTCAACGAAAGAATAGAAAGGAGAAAGAAAAATCGAAGAAACCCAAATTGGAGAAGAGATAAGGGTCTAAATAGAAGTTGCATGGTGTCCAACTAGTCCTCAGTTTCGAACATTCTAAAGATTATCTTCATCACGTCATCAATGCACCACCTTGGTCACTATTACAGCCGTTCACTTCATAAGAGTGGCTAGCTAGACCTTGTCCATGACAGTGATGATTGTTTAAATGAATATGGTGACCTGTCTTCTTTCACAGAGAAGTCATTCTTGCCGAGCAAAGATCTCGAGTGGTTTTTCTTCAGCCCCAGAGATCGAAAATACCCCAACGGTTCCAGGACTAACCGTGCAACCCGAGGCGGCTACTGGAAGGCGACGGGCAAAGATCGAAATGTGAAGTCTCAGATGCGTGCTGTAGGCATGAAGAAGACCTTGGTATACTACAGAGGAAGGGCGCCTCATGGCACTCGGACAGATTGGGTTATGCATGAGTATCGACTCGATGAGAAAGAATGCGAAACGGCTTCAGGCTTGCAGGTGCAATTCTCCTTCATTTTTTCTTTTAGTTTGACATGGAGTTAGAGGATTTTACTCAACCGCTATTCTCAATTACCAACAGTTTTCATTGATCTTTCCGCAATGATCAAAAGCTCATTTTCTAACAAAATCTGTACTTTTAACAGGATGCTTACGCTTTATGTCGCGTGTTTAAGAAAAGTTTGACTGGCCTTAAGATCGCAAACCCATTTGGTGCTGCAATTAATGGCTACTCTAATTGCATGCCATATGGGCATTCACCGGCTGCTGATCTCTCATATAATGCGGGAGGAGGCGTAGACAGCGTTGGATATCCTTATCAATTAGACGCATGCCCAGGAGACACCATTCAAGGAGCTCCATTTGGTGCCAACACACAAAACGATGGAGAGTGGATGCAATATCTGGCTGAAGATCTTCTAGGTCCCACAGATCCAACGTACCAGGGCCATGGAAGATATTGGCCACCATCCAAGGTGAATTCATTTTGCATTAGGCAACAGCCAATATTGCAATCAGGTCAATGCATTCATTGGGGGAGTTGCAAGAGTTTTCTTTCATGTTTAAGGTTGCCATGATAACCCCTCATTTCCCCAAATCTTATCATTTTAAACTTCTCTGACAGATGGATGTAACATCAGAGTGCGGAAGGCTGCAGCATCGACCCCCACCGCTTCCTCCGTTGGAGTCTTTAGAGGATTTCTCACAGTTCAGTCAAGCCGATGCAAAATTTCTGCATTCTGGGCACATGGATACCATAGCAACAGATACTTTCATGAACCAATCCAATTATCAAGAAATGTGGGCTGCAAATCATCTTTTTCTGGATGAATTTACCGCACCACTTGGGCAAGGATTCGGTGGAAAGACTGAAGATAATCAGCTTTTAAACCTTGGAAGAATGGGTTTGGAAAGATTCATGAAGAAATTACATGGAGCTGAAGAGCAGATGAGGTTCGTTGAAATCAGCGATTTCGAAGAGGAGTTCAAGGAAGAGAAGCTTGTGAAGAACCTGGTAAGTTCAACAGCTAGTTATTCCTCCGCGGCCCCCCCAAAAGAACTATTTCAAGTTTTGCTCTGAAAACAGGTAGCTTGAAACAAGTCTCACATTCTATTCCACATATGCTAACATAATGAAGAGACAAAAGAAAAGCGAAAAAGAAAGAAAAGAAAGAAAACTGCTACCATACCTCGCTGGGTGAGAGAAACGCCTGCTCATTTCCAGCTTTAGGAATACGATGGTCTAGATTAGCACTGTTGCATTGCGATAAGTCGCAAAGTGGGGTCCATCAAAAATAAAATTAAAGGCGTTTTTGACTAGTGGAACTTGTACAGACTACAACCGAAGAACCGAAGACTGTAGCAATTGAAAGCATCCCGGATTTCCAAAGAGAGGAATCAAGCTCTATTAAAGGTGTGTGTCTACGTGGCTCTCTACTTTCTTACTTTCATTTTCTAAATTTTCTTGCTCTCTTTACTGCTTGTTTTGACCATTACTTTTAGATCATGCTGTTGACTCATAGTCATAATTACAGGAGGAATCCAACATGATGATTACAAGAAGTTCAGCGACATTGAGGATAAAGCTAATTACTTAGACTATGAAACAGATGACTTCCAATTTGAATTTGTGAGTGAAAATCCAGACGGCCGTACCTTCCAAGACCATGTAAACATGGATGGTTTTGTAGCCTTCTCACCTTTTGACAGTCACTCAAACGTGGAATTCAACCATCGATCGTTTGTGTCGAGAGGCAAAGCAGCTGAGACGTTCTACCATGAAATCGCGCCATCGAAGACTGTTAGTGTTCATTTGAGCCCAATCACCAATTACAACATAGCATCACCTCCAAAGCTCAAAGTTGCAATTAGTGTTCAAGATAGTAGCTCTTTTTTCTGCAAATTCAAGGCATTCGCTAGAAATAGATTCAAGTGGATGGAAAAGTTTATAGAACCGTGGAAGGGATCATGCAGGATGAATGCTGGGTTGAATAACATTATTAGAATAACTGCATTTCTGCTCGCATCTTGCATCTATCTTGGGGGAACTGCCGTAAGTGCTGGTGTAAACGATGATGTTTCACCTGGAGATGAACCAAGAGACAAGAGGGGAGAGGGCAATTGCTCTGATGAGGTAAGGAAGGTGGGGAACTTAGGTACGATTGAAAGCAGCGACAACAAGATCAGTGATCATTGCATCGACATTGGCAGAAGAAGCATTTCCAGTATATTTGTAAACAGAAAATGGATCTTCTTAACTACTGCTTTAGCTGTCTACTTTTTCAGGGTTCATCATTCTTTAGTGCTCTTTGCCTGATCAAAGAGCACTTTCATTATTTATTTTTTCATCTTTTACAGTTTTTCTTGTTCTATTGTGGAATATATATAGGTACAAATTGACTAGACTGAGACTCGAATCACAGTTATGTTCTTGAGCCTGCGTTGTAAAGACTAAGGAAGAATCTGCCTACTGGCTACAAATATATGTTTGGCTGGTTGAATAACATGTTATTTTTCTTTTAAGAGCTTGACTTTGTCAAACCTTGTAAGAAGAATGCCGGCGCGTCGATGAACATGAACAAAACCACGTAAGAAATTCAGTTAAATCTCCAGTCCAGTTAGATGTGGAATGGAATGTTAAAACCGCTGTTAATCTAGACTAACCTGGTCCACGCATCGAGGGCTTATGAATTGGATAGCATGGACGAAATGCATATTGTTTTCAGTGAAGGAACTATCAAAACTTGGTTTAAATATGCAGGTTTCTTAATTCTTAGATATATATATCTTTTTGATGGGTTTATGGATTCGTTTGTTTGCTGCTAGTATTCTGATCTAATTTAAGTTTTCAATATTATGAATTTTATCATAGCTTATCATGCGGAATATGTGTTATCAAGATTATTTGTAAATCTCAGAGAAATCTTATTTAAGCGACAATGAGAGGATGAATGCAAAAAAATCAACAGTCAGTTTACAAAGACTACATGTCATGTTTAATATATAACTATCATTGACCGAAAAGAAATAGCAGAAAAGCCCAAAATGCCCTTAAATGCATGCAGATTTTCTAGATGAGGATATCAATGCCCACCACCACCTCATACCAAGCATGACTAATATTCACCAACAAATGGGGGACAAACGCCCTTCTGTTAGTTTTTACATTATTCCCAAATGCCCCAATACATGAATGTGAGCGATTTGCCACTTAAATTTTGTACAAAATCACTTTCTTCTCTAGCTATTATTCAATACACCCAAAGAGCCTTTAAACGAAAGGCTAAACCAAACCCTTCAGACCCATGTAAGAACCGGGCCACTTGAACACCACAAATCACGACCTCCTGCCTGCCTCTGAGATGAGATGGCGTAGGTACAATTAGATGCGTCCTAATTATATGAAAATCAAAAAGGAATTTTAACCAACTTCTTAAAAATTGTCTCTTATTACAGCCAGCTGTTTATATCCAACCCAAATCATGGCAGACTTTCTACCCCCTTCAATTAGTGAAAGTCATGCATCCTGATTCGTCTCCTGCAGAAGGCCCGGTTGCAGAATACCATGCATCTTCTGTGATGAATTGCATCCAAGCGTCGTCTTTGTCGTCTTCTTCCATGCATGATGATGACCCCACAGGAACATCTGGCGACATGTTCTCATAGTCATTGATAATCCCTTGCGGACTCTCTAACAATGATTGGCTACATTGGCCTTGTTCTTCGATTTCTGTACATGGCCCATTTTTCTTGAAAACACGGCACAATGCATATGAGTCCTGGAAGGAAAGAAAAATGATGATCAGTTCTAACAATTAAGAACTATGTGTAAAATAGAGGGAAATGTAGATAAAATGGACGTATACACTTCGTGTATTAGATGTTAGATGTTTTTGAAAAGTTCAAATATTAGCAGTGATGAAAAATCCTAACCAACCATGTAATATATTGTAGATTTTTAGCTTAATCAAACACGCGGTTTGGTCCGTTGCTTTGACATCTAGACCCTTGATCTAAACGAGGCCTGATCGATGTTATAAATTTTTATAGAAAAATCGTAGGATTGTCAGGATGTTTCAGACTGGGAGATGTGCATGTGTGAGTGTATGAGAGAGAGAGAGAGAGAGAGAGAGAGAGAGAGAGAGAGAGAGAGAGAGAGAGAGAGAGAGAGAGAGAGA
>JAYJMB010001712.1:0-16262 GCA_036873735.1 Pouteria campechiana
AACACAATTGCATAAGAATAACAAATATCTAAGTATAAAAACGTATCTTATGAGTGAATGAAATCCACTCATCACATGTATTCACAGAATCTAGCAAATATCAACCTTTAGAAAGCATGGGATATCCATTATCCCTAAACAATACATACATGCCCGGTCATAACCAATGGGATTTTCATATACCCATCCTGCAATACAATCAATCAAAAAGAAGAAGTTTACTTACTTTATGTCTTGAGCTCCATAACTCCACTAGCTCCATGCCTTCCCATTTCTACTCAAATGATCCTATAAAAGTAACAATCCCATATATTCAATTTATATATATATATATCACATATTTTATTAGTCAATGATGCATCTCAAACATTTACTTTAATTTGGAAGCAACACCCATTTCATTTGAGATTCCAATTGGGCTAAATTTGGGGGTTTTTACCCAAACCACCCTTCAAACCATGCCTAATCATTACACCACACAATTGATAGTTAATTAATTTTTTAGTCATATATGTCATGTTTTACGTACATAATGTCAATGCCTCTTTTATAGCCCATCTCAGGCTACAATATGAGCAAATCAATTCAGCATTTCCCTTCTGGAAGCATTTCATCAAAGAAGCGATAAACACTAGTTAAATTAGGGTTTCTTTCCCAAGATCGCTATTCATGAAACCCTACCTTAACATAATTCATCATTTCTTATGCCCAATTAAGTTCTAAAACACAATAATCAATAAATTAAATGTTTCCCGCATGATTTCTACATTAATTTATGTCTATTCCTTCCAAAATCACTATTCACAAGTTTATACTAAACCCAAACAAGTAAAAACATAATTTAGATGGGGGAAAACCAGCTTACATTTCTATTCACGTGTGGCTTCCGTCATTAGATGTGCTTCCAGCTTCAAATCCTCAAGAACCCACCATGGGTTGCAGCAAAAACCAAGATTCCACTTCCTTTCACCATTTAAATGGCTAAAACCCATTTTCCTCTTCATGCTTAGATGTTAAATTGCATAAATCATCTTATTTTCTAGCTAATCAAGCAAGAAATTAGCTAGACGAGGTCTAGGCATAAGGGTTTGGGATTGGGAAGAAAAATGGGACTGACTGGGACTAAAACAGAATGTTGTCAACCTTAATAAGTCAGGCCATTACCATACGGTAGTCGTTTACCCTACCACCTACCGCTTGTGACTAGGCAGAAAAATATATGGCCTTGGATTCAACCGTAGCCACTTGGCTATACCTCTTGCCCTAGTTCTTACCAGGAGTAGTTTTAGTGCGTCGGCTATAACATTCTTATCCAAACTTTGAATTAAGTAATCCTTATTCCATTAGATAGATAATTATAAGGGATAAAACTTTCTTGTTAGTCACTTTTTTTTTAAATTAGCCCCAATTTGGAGTTGTAGAGCCTAAAAGTGAAGCCTTTTATTTCAACATAATATGAAGCTGTGGAGATAGTTATAGTATTTTAACTCTAACTTTCTCAAATGATATCCCATCCACATTATTCTTGTGCATTGTAAAGGTAATTTAAATATATATGATTTCGTGTTGAATACTTTTCTAAATCATGCATCATATCTACTAAAAATTTGATAAAATTGACACCTACATCATATTTTGCATAATGCCCTCATGCACTTTTGTTCAAAGCACAAATTAACTTTAAATTTTGAAATTGGTTCATATCCATCATGGCCTTAGCAATATTTCCCAACCGTTCCCTTTATTTTAAAGCTTAAGGTATTATAATATTGAGAATGGGCATGGGCATGTACCCCAGGTATTGGGGCGTGAGGCTGAATGTAAAGTTGGATTATGATAGCATCTGTACTCCAGTATAAGGGTGAGAGGATGCATATGAGCCTAGTGTTAGTGTAAATAAGTAGTTTTAATGATGAGATTGTTAGTGTAAATGTATAGTTCTGATGACAAACAAAGCTTAATTAAATTATACTAATGAATTCATCAAGTGTTTAAGTATACAAAAACACGTTGGAGAAGCATAAAAATATGTAGATGGAGTTCAATACTTTAGAAGAAATAGAAGAAGAAATCAAGAGCTTTGAATTCTAGTGATAGTCAAATGCATCAAACAAATGAAAAGATGAAGACAAAAATTGAAGTAATAGATTGATCATCCCTACCATAAAGATTTGTTCATAGTATGTCATGTTGATTGCTTAGACGAAGCAAAAGACAAAGCTAAAATCAAGAATCTGTTCATCTATGAACTGAAGGTCATCCAAATCAATCATGGATAATGCAGAATGAAGAAGAGCTTCATCTGAATCCTCAAGGTAGATGACTCAGACAAATACAAATAGAACTTCATCAAAAGAAAAAACGAGCTTTGGACAAAATAACAGTTCCATAGGATTTGTCCAAAACTTACTTTGGGTAAATAGGATGAAGCATGGGACAAAGCAAAATGAGCAAACTTCATCCATGGTTGAGCAAAGGTTGTCGTATACTAACTCTGGACAAAGTAATCGTTTAATAGGTTTGTTTAGGTTTGTTTGAAACCTACTTTGGGTAAATGGAATGAAGCATAGGACTAACTAAATCAGGAGAATTTGCCCAAATTTATCCCAAAACCATGAAACAAATACAGCTGCAAACACTTCTTTGCTTGATGCTTGCCCAAAGTAGAAATCTGTCTTCTCACTCGAGACAAGAATGACATTGTAGGCACTCTTGCTAATGAGAATTAATTAAGGAGATGGCAATTTCAAAAGTGCTAATCAGAATGATTGTCTACAATTAATGGAGGTTACCTACCACCAAAGGTTAGAATTCAATGCGGATATAAATGGAGTAATGCTGAATGAAGAAAATAACTTTGACAGGAAAAAATTTGAATTACTCATTCTATTCAAAGCTACAACCTTCATTCATCCTCCAACAGAGTTAAGAGCCTTCATACTTAATCCTTCTACATCATTTCTAAAAGGCCTCCAACTACTTTCTAGTAAGATCATTTACCTCTGCATTTAAAACTTCAAATTCTTCCCTTAAGCTTACAATGAGATATTTGTAAAGTATGCTTAAACCTTCATATTTTTTGTCTCTGTAATTGCCTTGAGCTAGCAAGTGTTGACCAGGCTCAAGAATAGTTGTGACTATCTGAGTGCAGATAAGAGCTAACTGATTTGCGCCCCCTAGAGCTAAAATCCAGAAGAGTGCAAGGTGCATTAGTTTATGCCCCGTAGAACTGGAATCTAGAAGAGTGCTAGGTGTGCTTGTTTATTCCCCCTAGAGTTGGAATTTAAAAGATGGTTGGGTGCACTAGTTTACACGCCCTAGAGCCGAAATCTAGAAGAGTGATTAGAGTACTATGTAAGCCCCCTAGAGCTGACCTAGAAGAGTGCTAGGAGCACTATTTTAGTTTTGCTATAGTGAGATAGTAGAACCCAAGACACTAAGTGGAAAGTGTGCTTGGAAGAGTGGAGTAGGGATGGTTGCCTGTGTTAAGTCTAACCTCTTTACTAAGCTTGATTTTGATGATGAATGAAACTAAACAACATAGTTTTAATGATGAAAAAACAAATGAGTTAAGAATTAAGGTACTAACAAATTACTTTCCAAATGTTGCAGTATTAAATATCAAAATAGAATAAGGAAAGTAAACAAAGGTGATAATTATAAAATCATTACAGTAATCCATCAAAGGAAGACATACAAAGGAATGCCCAAATAAAAAGAACATTCAAAATTTATTCAGAGTTTTAATTTCTGAGTGCTTCTAAGTTACATATCCTGTTTTTGATGTTGTAACTTTAGAACAACATCAAAAATAGGATATGTAACTTAGAAGCACTCAGAAATAATCAGACGTATCTCAAAACTATATCAGAAGCAAATCAAAACTTCTTCAGAATCAAAATGAACAAATATTGAACATCAGAAGAAAAACAGAAGAAGCACAGAAGCAAGTTAGAAATCGAATAGAAAAAGTATATGTATTTAGAAGGTCCTCAGAAAAATAATAGAAGAACCTTTAGTTGCACAGAACTAAGCTAGAAGAAACTTCAGCCACATAGAAGCAACATAGAAATGTAATATGCTATATAGAAGCAACCTAGAAGACTAGCCAGCTATTTAGAACTATGCCAAAAGAATTCTTGGATTGCTAGAAGTAACACAAAAGCACCATCAAGAACACAGAAACAATATACAACATTAATGCACTACTCAGAAGTAATGCAGAACTATGCCACACTGCATAGAAGCTGTACAAAAATTATGACACACTATGCAGAATCAAGTCAGAAGAATTCTTAGAGGCATTTTTAAGTCAGCATGATTCAATTAAGTTATACAAAAGTAAAGTCTAAAGTTCATAGCCAAATCAAAGGCAACTCAAAAGTTCTTCAGAAGCCTAAATTGTGATCATTGAAGAAAAAGATAGTAGACAGAAATTCTGAAGAGGATATTGCTAAAAACATACTTTCCATAGAACTTCTGAAAAACCACTTCAAAAATTTTCTCAAGGGACAATTGAAGGAAAAGTTTTCTGATGACGCTACTAAGAATTTCTGAACCCTGACAATGTGCAAAAGCCATTATCAAACCCTGCCGAACTAATTTTAAATATAATACCAAGGGTTGCAATAACTAAAAATTTTAAAATCCTATAAAAAGAGATTAAGAGGACACCTAAGATATCAAAGAAATTACATTGAAAATGACTTTAAGCATTCACATTCTCACCACATCAACTAGTACAATATTAATAAAGTATTCGGAGGCTTTAAAATTAGATCTGCTTCAACTTGAAAAGGAGTTTGAAACTGATGTCATTGCTTACTTTGTTTTTTCAATTTAGCCTTAACTTTCGTGCATGTTAGCCTAAGTAAGAGGCATTATTTTTGTATATTCCATTTGAAAAACTAAGAGTTAGTTGGTAACCTCTGTGAAACCAATAGTTTGTAAAAGTTTCTGGTTAGCTTTGAAAAACCAGTAGGTTAGTTATCAAGCTTGGAAACCAATGTATATAAGTTAGTTGGTAAGCTTCAAAACCAACATGTAAAAGTTTCTAGTGAACTTGAAAAATTATTAAGTTGTTGGTGAACTTACAAAACCAACAAGTGTTATAGTGGAACCGGAGTTAAGTAAAGGATACAAACTTAGAGAAGTGGAGTAGGACCCTAGGAAGGGCCAAATTACTATAAAAATTATCTGTATATGTACTGCAAGCTATTCTTTATTTTATTTTAAGCAAATCTCTCAAGTTATTAGCCAAAATTTTTATGAAAGCTCAATTCATCCCCCCTCTTGAGCTACCATCTAGCTAGGGACTATTACTAGTATATTAACTTGTGAAGAGATTCAAATGGCCAATATAGAAACAACACATCTGCTGAAGGGAAATCCATTTTTAGACCCCCACTTTTTGATGGAACCAATTATAGGTATTGGAAGATGAGAATGCAAAACTTTTTGATTGCCACAGATTACTAGTTATGGTTTATAGTTAAACATGGAAGGGATGTTATAAATACCGAAAATAAATATACACCAGAAGATATTCAAATAGTAGAACATGATGCCAAAGCAAATAATTGTCCCTAGTATTCACTATCTTAATTTGAATTTGAAAAGATTTTTGCCTGTGATTCAGCCAAGGAAACTTAGGATAAACTTCGGATAGCACATGAAGGTACAAGTCAAGTAAAAGAAACTAAGATCAATATTCTAGTGCAGGAATATGAAGCCTTCTCCATGAAAGATTCAGAAACCATCTCTGAAATGTTTAAAAGGTTTCAGAAAATCAGGACTAAAAAGCTTGGGAGAGAAATATGAAGAACCGAAGTTAGTTAAGAAAATATTGAGATCTCCACCTAGATTTTGGATGCCAAAAGTGACTAGTATCTAGGAAGCAAAAAATCTAGATAAAATGGCAGTGGAAAAACTCATCGGATCACTTATGACCCATGAATTCTTAGTGAAGCAAAAGGTTCCGGATGAATTCAAAGGCAAGAAGATTGCTTTATGAGCTAAATTAGAAGATGGAGAATCTTCAGAAGAAGCCTCAATAAGTGAAGATGATGAGGAAATGGCAATGATAACCAGAAGATTCAGAAATATGATTAGAAAGAAGAAATTTGGGAACAACTTCAAAAGCAACAACAAGAGTAAGGAAAAGAAGAAGGAGATTCCAATAATTACAATTGCAACAAATCTGGACACATGAAATTTGACTGCCCAAAACCACACAAAAGGCAAGGAGACAAGAAGAAAATGTATAATTTCTACTTTGATAAAAAGAATACTTTTAATAATAAGAAATTTGAAATGAAGAAGAAAGCAATGACTGCATGAGAAATGCTAAAAATATGATGCAAGAATGTTTGAGTGAAATAGAAGAAGAAAATGAAGCTCAATTCAGTTCACTCAACTCAAAAGAAAGAAATTAGAAGGAGCATCATACAGGAATAAGCTTCATGGCCATTCATGAAGATGAGGAAAATTCAAAAACAGAAACTTCTAATTTAAGGAATTACTAAATGAATTATACTTAGATTTTAAAAACTTTAAAAGCTAAATTCAAAGAAACCAAAACAGAATTAGAAAAGATAATTTATGAATGTTCTAAGTTAAAATAAGAAAATACTCAACTCAAAACTGACATTAACATAGAACTTGAGCAAACAAAAGCAAAAAATCATGCACTTAAAAAAATATTGACTTCTACATTATTTAAACTAAAGACAAAAAAGAAAAGTAGAAAAAACCAAAGAAAGAAAATTAGCAATCATGGAAGAAAATTAAAACCCAAACAAAATCAGATTTGGGTACCAAAAATATTGCTAACATAATAAATACATCAATATCAACAGATAATAATTTAGTGGCATCTAAAAAGCAATAGGTGCCAAAATATTTTGTTACTAACCCACCTGGACCCATTCCTAAATGAGTACCAAAAATTGTAGCTTGATTTTATTATTACAGGTGTGCTTGAAAGCCAGAAGGAGTAACAAATGGTATATTGATAGTGGTTACTCAAGACACATGATAGGGGAGAAGGAACTGTTTATAGAATTAAAAGCTAAAAATGGAGGAACAGTCACCTTTGGAGATAATGGAAAAGGTAGAGTGGCTGAGATTGGTAAGATTAGCCAACCTCCCTCTTTACTATTTCAAATGTTTTACTATTAGAAAGATTAAAACATAATCTGTTAAGTGTTAGTCAGTTTTGAAAATGTGGAAATGTGGATTTAGTAGAAATGTGGATTTAGTAGAATTAAGTGATATCCAAGTCAAATATCTTATTGTAAATAACAAGGAGTCCTTGTTATGGCATAGAAGACTAGGATATGCCAACAACTTCATGGTTGAAAAACTATAGAACAAAGATCTTGTTGTTGGCTTACCCAAACTGAAATTTGACCAAAATAAATTATGTCATGCTTGCTTAAAAGAAAAGCTAGTTAGAGAATCATTCAAATCAAACAAAGAAGTATACATAACTAAACCACTTCAATTGCTACACATGGATCTTATTAGACCAATAAGAACTAGAAGTCTTAGAGGGAAACATTATGCATATGTTCATTGCTTTTCATGAAAGCAATGGAATTTTGCACACATTTTCTACACCAACAACACCTTAGCAAAATGGAGTAGCTGAAAGAAAAAATAGATCTTTTCAAGAGATGGTAAGGACAATGTTGAGTAAATATGACTTACCTCAATACTTTTGGGCTAAAGCAATGAATACTTCATGTTACATTATTAACAGAATTTTTGCTAGATCTAGACTCAACAAAACTCCATAAGAATTATATTATGGTAGAGAACTAATCATCTCTCATTTTCGCACTTTTGGTTACAAATGCTTTATTCTTAATAATGGAAAGGAAAACCATGACAAATTTAATAGCAAATCTGATGAAGGCATTTTCCTTGGTTATTCCATCATAAGCAAGGCATTTAGAGTCTATAATCTAAAAAATTAAATTGTAGAGAATCCATTCATGTAAAATTTGATGAAAGTATTAACCCTTCTAGAAAGATAAGCAATTTTGATAATGAGATAGAAGAACTCACAACATCTATGGAGAAAATAAAAATACAAGATAAAGAAAAAGATTCTTCAAAATCAAAAACACACAAAGATGAAGAAGAAACAAATGATGGACCATCCATCAATGAGGTAAATAATGAAGGTAACAATTCTCTTCCAAAAGATTGGAGATTCATGCATGATCATCTTGAAAACTAAATAATTGGTAATATTTATGATAAGGTGAGAAATGGATCTTCATATCATCAAATATGTGGTAATTTTGCTTTCATTTCTTAGCTAGAACCAACTTGCATAGATTAAGCTTTAGAAGATGAAAATTGGATTATAACAATGCAAGAAGAATTGGATCAATTCAAACATAACAATGTGTGGAAAGTTGTTCCAAGGCCCAACCATCAATTTGTTATAGGACTCAAATAGGTTTTTAGGAACAAATTAGATGAATCTAGTATAGTGATAAGAAATAAAGTAAGATTAACAACAAAAGGATACTGTCAAGAGGAAGAAATAGGCTTTGAAGAATCATATGCTCTTATTGCCAGAATTGAAGCTATTAGATGTTACTAGCATTTGCATCTTTCATGAATTTCAAACTTTATCAAATGGATGTTAAAACTACATTTCTAAATGGTTTCATAAATGAAGAAGTTTATATAGAACAACTTCCTGGGTTTGAAGATCCTTATGATTCAAACCATGTTTTCAAACTCAAGAAAGCTCTCTATCGATTAAAGCAAGCTCCTAGAGCATGGTATGAGAGATTAAGTAAATTCTTAATATAAAAAGGATTTACAAGAGGTAAAGTAGACACCACACTCTTTATTAAGCATGACAAAAGCAATATGCTAATTGTTCAAATTTATGTGGATATATTATATTTGGTGCAATTAATGACAAATTATGTCAAGACTTCTCTAAAGTAATGTAGGAAGAATTTGAAATGAATTTAATGGGTGAGATGAACTTCTTTCTAGGACTTCAAGTAAAATAGATGAAGGAATCTTTATCCATCAAGCAAAATACAACAAAGAACTACTTAAGAAATTTCATTTAGAAGAAGGAAAGCCATTAGCCGCACTGATGAGCACATCCATTAAAATGGATAAAGATGAAAAGGGTAAATCTATCCATCAGAAACTCTATAGAAGCATGATAAAATCTCTTTTATATTTAACTACAAGTAGACTGAATATAATGTTTAGTATATTTATGTGTGCACGATTTTAGTGAGATCCTAAAGAATCACATCTAATTGCTATTAAAAGAATATTTAGATACTTTTTAGATACTCTAAATCTTAGACTATGGTATCTTAAAGGTTCAAACTTTGAATTAGTTGGGTACTCTAACTCAGATTTTACAGGATACAAAGTAGACAAGAAAAGTAACTCTAGAATATGTTAGTTTCTTGAAAGTATGATCATATCATGGTTCTCCAAGAAACAAACATCTGTAGCTTTCAACTGCTGAAACTGAATATGTACTTGTAAGTAGTTGTTGCGTAAAAAATCTGTGGATGAAACAGTAATTGAATGATTATGGTTTAAAATATATTGATACTCCTATTAGATGTGACAATACTATTGCAATAAATCCAACAAAGAATCTAGTATTACAATCTAGAACTAAACACATAGAAGTCAGATATCACTTTATTAGAGACTATGGACAAAATCATGACATCTGCGTAGAATGTGTACCAACTGAAAATTAGTTAGCAAACATTTTTATAAAACCTCTTCCAGAAGACAAATTCTATAAAATTAGAAGTGAACTTGGTGTACTTGATCCATGTGCATGAAATACATATTTAATTCTAATGTTTAAATGCCTAAAAATATTCAAAAATGTTAAATAAATTAATTCAAAAGTATGTTAGAAATTCTGAAATAACAATTAGAATATGTCAGAAGTGATTCAAAATCTTTGAACTTCACTTAGAATGACTCAAAAAATCCAATAATACGCTCAGAATTTTTATAGGAGCAACACAGAAGTTCTGTTAAAATCTCAGAAGTATTTTTACTTGTGACAAAAGTTTTGTGATACTTGCTTAGAATTTCTGACTCATGGGCCTGTTTGCCCCAAAACTTCTGTCCTCAAAACCACTTTTGCATCCTTTCCTCAGAACTTCTGAGGTAATTAACATAGAAGTTCTGTTGAACTTCTGTTCTGCATAGAACTTCTGATACACTACATCAAAATTTTCGTCCCCTTCAAAAACCCTAACACTAGAAGCTTTGTAGTCCTATTTCAAAACTCTGAGCTCTTTCTTCAGAGAGGCAATTCAAAATCTCTCCATCATTTACGTTTTCCCTCATCAAACTGCTTCCATTTTGATTCATCCCAAAGATTTTCCATCCCCAAAATCTCTAAAAACTTCCTTATTCAAAACCCTAAGCCAAAAACTCCATTTATTATTGTAAAGGATAAGGACAAAGAGGGTCAGTAAGTGAGCAGAGATGTTATCTTTAGATTTTGAAGAAAGGAGAAGAGAGATGATAGAAGAAGAAACTCCAAGGAAAAGAAGAAGAACAGAAGATTACGTTCTTAAAGTAATCTTTAATAGCAATTCTGCTGCCCACAATAAGTTTATTAAATATTTCAAAGGTTCCAATGGTACAAAAGTTTCATGAGTTATAAGGATAAATCCTACACTAGAATGATTCAAGCCCTGGTTGCCAATTTCAACAACAATACTAGGAAGTTATGGATTGAAAGTATTGAAATAGATCTATTTCCAGAGAATATAAGAAGTACATTCAATATTCCAGAGGTAGGACAGTAAGAAATAGATTGGCCATTTGACAAAACAAGACTATTTTCAGATTTGGCTGGAGTAGAAATTAAGGAGAATGTAACTTTTCTACATGTCAGCCATCGGGATTTAGATCTCAAACTGGCTCATATGTTGATTTTCAACAACATATATCCCAAGATAAGAGGTACTGATCAAATCTTTGAAAAGGAAGCCAAGATCTTGTGGGCAATGAAACATAGGAAGATGATAGATCTTACTCAAATTATTGTTGATCAACTATACTTGGTGAGACATCTACCAAGTATTATCTACCTTATGTGATGATTATGAGCAAATTTCTTGGGACAACTAATATTGATCTCTCCAAAGAAGATGGAGAAGATTAATGGCAAGGGAAGCAATAAATAGTGACACTTTAAAAAGAATTGGCTTCAAGTTAACTCCATAAGGATGGATCTCCTAGAAGCCAAGAAAAGAAGAACAAGTGAAGAAAACTGAAACTGAAGAAGAAAGAAGAGACAGGCAAGACACTATGTAAGAAGCAACAAGAGAAGAAGCCATAGAAAGAAATGATGGAGAGATAGAAATAGAGGATAGAGAAGAGAGTATAGCAGCAGTGCCCTCAAGACGTACCCAAACACAACCACAATCGTCCATTCCTCCACCTCAATAGCACACCTATTTAGTTCCACAAAATCTTGATTCTATTCTTTTAGCCCACTTATTACCCATCCTCACAAGAATAACCAACCTTGAAACACAAAATTCATCTCTCAACCAATAGATGGATTCAATTTGGGAATCACTAGCTCAAAGCTTGATATACTGAGTACTCAAATTGAAGCTATCAAAACTCAACTACAAACCCAATAGTCAACATCCTATCCACTCTCTCCACAACATCATTACAAATCCCCATCACCCATTCAATTTCCAACACATTCATCATCTTCCATCTCACATTTACACACTTGAGCTCCAGAAATTATCCAGCCTCAAGCTAAACAATTTGAAGTCATCATTCAAACTCCCACACACACAGCCTTCCTTAGAATTTCCAAAATTCATTCCCATTGAACCTTTACCCAATTATCCAAAGGAGTATTGTACAAATCTAAATAGATCTATTGTTAAATATGGAAATTATCCTACTAAAGTGTCACTTCCTATCTTTCATTTTCTTCCACAATATACTGAGTGGGCTTTGCTTGATCTTGTTCGATCAGGAGAAATAATCCTCATGCAAATTGATGAAATTCCTCCAGAATGGAATACACCTTCAATTCGTCCACAATGGAGAAAGCCTTCAACACCTCCAAAATCTTCTCCAAAACCAAAGGATGAAAACTGTGATATTTTTCTTCGTATCTATCATCCAATCAGACTCACATACTCTGAATTCACTGCTCAATCAAGAATCAATTCTGACATTGCCAAAATGTTTCTATCCCACGATCTTGTCATTCATCCTTCTACACTTCCATTTCCACAAATTATGAATCATCATACTCTTTATAGAATTATAGTGATCCCTAGTCCTCCTCTCACACCCATGGGTCATGAAATCAAAATTCCTCAGTTAACATCTTTTCAAGATGCATATACTAAGAAGCTTCTTCATATGCTTCCAGCATCAAGACCCCCTAGAATAGTTTTTCCATCTCCCTCAGGACAGTTCAATAACATTTTCATAACTAAGGAAGAATCTCTATTTTATTTAGAAGCAAATTTGCAAGTTATTGCTGACAATCTTCCACTTTCTTATCAACAACTTGCTGAATAAGCACTTCTTCATAAATTCTGGTAAATTATCCCAAACTAGCCCCTTTATAAAAACCAAAAACCTCACCACCTCCAAAACAAAAGACAACCAGAAAACCAAAAACCTCACCAACCTCAAAACCAAAAGCATCTAGAAAATGACCCTTCATTCTCATAAAACAAACTGTCCAGAAAAAACCAAAAATTCCACCCCCCAAAGTTCACAAAAAGGCTTCTTCTCCTCAACAAACTTTATATTATGAGGAATACATGGTTAGAATGAATGCTAACACTGAAGTCATTCTTAAGAAGCAACCTCCACTCTTTCTTAAACTCTTAGACCGTACATTCAGAGACCGCGTAGAGATCATTTATGTTTTAGCCTACAAAGAACCCTTTTTATCTTAAGAAGCACCCACTTGTATTCCTAAAGATCCCAGTTTTATTCCCCCTCTTCTTCCTCCAAGAATCAAGAAAGTTGTTTCTAAACCCCAATATCTCCCCCACCACCCTCATCTTCCACAACAACAAATACTCCTTCAACACTTACTCTTTTTTTTTGATAACCCCAATTTCTTCCCTCTCACCTACAATAGAAAATCAAGAAACTGACTGCTATATTTAAAACTCACATCTTCTTTCTCTTACTACAATCATTTCTTTTGTGATGTTACCTCATTGTCATTTGATTATTCTATTGCATGTTAAACTGCAATGATGTATCTTTTTGTCCTAATGCATTTCAAACACTTTTGTTGTGTAATATAGCTATGTAATATCATTTTGATGTACAAAATTTTGTCATTTTAATGCAATCTCTAAACTTATTCCATTTTACTGCATTCTTTTTTATTATGAAAAAAAGGGGGAGAAAAATAAGAGAATGTTAGACAAAAATAAGAGAATGTTAGACAAAAATAAGAATAAGAGATGAGGGAAATAATTTTTTTTAGTACATTCAGGGTACACATACTTAGGGGAGCTTACCCATGCAAGGGAGGGGGCTAAGAAGCATGTTGCATACATTGCATATTCTAAAATTTTTATATAATATTTGTCACACAAATGTTTGTAATCATCAAAAAGGGAGAGACTGTTAAGCCTAACCCCTTTATTAAGCTTGATTTTGATGATGAATGAGATTAAAAAACTTAGTTTTGATGATGAATAAACAAATGAGTGAAGAATTAAGGTACTAACAAATTACTTTCCAAATGTTGCAGTATTAAATATCAAACAGATTAAGAAAAGTAAACAAAGGTGTTAACTAGAAAATCATTACAGCAATCCTTCAAAGAAAGATATACAAAGGAATGCAAAAATAAAAAGAATGTTTAAAAGTTATTCATAGTTTTAATCAAAGGCTTAGCATGAAAGATTAGAAGTTAAGAAGAAATTAGAAGTTACACAGAAGCACTTTAGAATGACATCAGAAATAGGATATGTAACTTAGAAGCACTTAGAAATCATTAGATGTACCTCATAACTACATTAGAAGCAAATCAAAACTTCTTTAAAATCAAAATAAAGCAATATCAAACATCAGAAGAAAAACAGCAGAAGCACAGAAGCAAATTAGAAATCAAACAAAAAAGTATACATATTCAAAAGATCCTCAGAAAAACAATAGAAGAACCTTTGGTGACACAAAACTAAGCCAGAAGAAACTTTAGCCACACAGAAGCAACTCAAGAATGTAATATGCTATATAGAAGCAACCTAGAAAACAAGTCAGCTATTCAAAACCATGCTAGAAGAATTCTTGAATTGCCAAAAGCAATGTAGAAGCACCATCAAGAGCATAGAAACAATGTAGAACATTAATGCACTACTCAGAAATAATGCAGAACTATGTCACAGTGCATAGAAGCAGTATAGAAATTGTGATACACTAAGCAGAATCAAGTTAGAAGCATTCTCAAGGGCTTGTTTAAGTTAGCATGATTCAATAAAGTTATATAGAAGTAAAGTCTAAAGTTCATAGGCAAATCAGAGGCAACTCAGAAGTTCTTTAAAAGCCTAAATTGTGATCGTTAAAGAAAAGGACAGTGGATAGAAATTCTAAAGAGGATACTGCCAAAAACCATACTTACCATAGAAATTCTGAAAAACCACATCAAAAATGGTGTTAAGGTATGAATTGAAGGACAAAAGTTCTAACGATGCTACTCAAAATTTTTGAACCTCGACAATGTGCAAAAGTTGTTACCAAACCCTACCCAAACTAATTTGAAAATAATACCAAGGGTTGCAATCGCTTAAAATTTTAAAATTCTATAAAGAGGATTAAGAGGACACTTAAGATATCAGAGAAATTACATTGAAAACTACTTTGAGTATTCACATTCTCATTACATCAATTGCTGCGGTACTGACAAAGTATTTAAAGGCTTCAAAATCAGATCTGTGTGAGCTTGAAAAGAAGTTTGAATCCGATCTCATTATATACTTTATTCTTTCAATTAAACTTTAACTTCCATACATGTTAACCTAAGTAAGAGGCATTATTATTGTACATTCCATTTGAAAAATCAAGAGTTAGTTAGTAAGCTCTGTGAAACCAATAGTTTGTAAAAGCTTCTAGTTAGCTTTGAAAAACCAGTAAGTTAGTTGGTAAGCTTGGAAACCAATGTGTATAAGTTAGTTGGTAAGCTTCAAAACCAACATGTAAAAGTTTTTTGTGAACTTGAAAAACCCGTAAGATATTGATGAACTTGCAAAACTAACAAGTGTTATAGTAGAACCAGAGTTCAGTAAAGGATAGTAACTTAGAGAAGTGGAGTAGGAACCCAAGAAGGGCCGAACCACTATAAAAATTCTATGTGTATGTGTTGCAAGCTATTCTTTATTTTATTTTAAGCACATCTCTCAAGCTATTGACTAAAATTTTTAAAAATGCTCAATTCACCCCCCCCCCTCCTGAGCTACCATCTAGTTAGGGACCAACAACCCAAACCACTATAAAAATCTGTCTTACTTATTTGCGTGACTTTTGTTTGATTGCCTTGCTTGCTAAAGGGATGTTATATCTCAAAGGGGTTAAGAAAAAGTTTTAAATTCCTAATTCACCCCTCCCCTCTTGAGTATTTGCCTTCCTTTAGGGACTAATAAGTGGTATCAAAGTGGGTTACATAAATATTTGTAGTGATCTAAATGGCAAACTCACCATCCTTTACTCATGTATTCACCGAGGGATAATCATCTACCTGGTCACCCCTATTTGATGGAACCAACTTCACTTATTGGAAGTTGATGATGAAGTAGTTTATTATGGCCAATAATATGGATTCTTGGAAGGCCATTGAAATAGGAGTTACCCTTCCTACCGATGAAATTGGTATATGGAGTAGAGAAGAAAATAACGCAGCCCAAAATAATGTTAAGGCTATGAACTCATTGTTCTATGGATTGTCTGACACTAAATTTGATAGAGTATCTTCTTGCACTACTATAAAAGATATTTGGGATAAGTTAGTATATTTGTAAAGCCCCACCCTCCTAGGGCCGTTACTCCATTTTACACCGTAAATCCACATGATTATACCATGATTTTCCCACCTCTAGGGTAGGTTGCTTTGATATATATATATATATATATATTTGACCTAATTCCTATAGAAAATTGGATAGAGTCTCCCTTGAAAATAGGGTTGTCCACCTAGGTACAACCATTCATCACATATTATGATA
>JAYJMB010001713.1:0-16261 GCA_036873735.1 Pouteria campechiana
GAGAGCGAGCGAGAGAGAGAGAGAGAGAGAGCGAGAGAGAGAGAGAGAGAGAGAGAGAGAGAGAGAGAGAGAGAGAGAGATGATCTGTACCTAATAACCAGACAGAAAATAGAGGTGCATGGGTGACATGGGAAGAGATGTCTATATGAATGTACAAGTAACGGGACAAGGTCTATGATGCTAAGTCCATCCTTTTCGGTTAAGACAGATGTGTGGGTCAAAGTATTCAGAGGGTGGGGAATTAAATATCACGTCTGTTGGATTGCAGATTTCGGTGAAAAAGACATGAAATCATCTACATCAGAGAGAGAGAGAGAGAGAGAGAGAGAGAGAGAGAGAGAGAGATTCCATTTCTATCCTAGGGAGGGCTAATATTCCATGTTACACTGCCGTAATGGGAGTAAAAATGGATTAGTTTAATTTGAAGGAACGACGTGTGGTCTTTGAGGGCTTCTATATATTCCGTCCACTTGGTCCAGCCTCATGTTATCAAGGGTCTTCCTCTCTTTTATCTATTAGCGTTAGGCTAGTGGGAGAGAGCAGTCTTTTTTCCATTAGCCGAGAGAGAGCGTTACCTAGTGGGAGAGAGCAGTCTTTTTTCCCATTAGCCGAGAGAGAGCGTCACCTAGTGGGAGAGAGTCCTTTTTTTCCCATTAAACGCTCCAGTGGGAGAGTCTTTTTTTCCCATTTGCTGAGAGAGAGAGAGAGAGAGAGAGAGAGAGAGAGAGAGAGAGAGAGAGAGTTTCTATAACATTCTCTCGGGTATTTTAAAGGGCAACTGAGAGTTTTTTCTTCTTTGTGTTAACATTCCCTCAGTTGTTTTCAGTTGTTTTTGAGAGAGAGAGATCTATTGCTTCTATAACATTCTCTCGGGTATTTTAAAGAGCGATTGAGAGTTTTTTTTTTGCTTCCTTGTGGTAACAGTCTCTCAGTTATTAAAGAGAGATTTCTTGCTTCTATAACATTCTCTTGGGTATTGCTTGTGTTAACATTCTCTCAGTTGCTTGAGAGAGAGAGAGAGAGATGGAAATAGACGAGCACGGATTCTTGGAGGAGCTCCTTGCCTTCAGAAGGGAAACATGGGACGGTTTCCCAGTAGAAATGAACGATCCTTACCCTCATGGTGGAGGTTTTGAGTGTTTCCAAGACAACCCAAGTCTCCTTCTCCCATGTTCATCCTACGACAGCTTCGGCCTCACCTCCGCAGCATCCACCGACCCAGCTTTCGACTGCTCTTTGAATGATCTCTACTATCCTTATTTGGATGGAATTTCATCCACCCAGCTGGATCCATCCTTCGAAACACACGACACGATGCCATTCCCTACCCAGGAAGACTGCCCATCAATCATCGATGACGAAGAGCTCGGTCTACTCAGCTGCGACAATCATCATAATTCAGAGGAGAAGAAGATGCTTTGCAAAGTGGAGATGACCCAAACGGCAGAAACTCCAGTCTTTAACGTTGGCTCGTGTTTAGTCCGGAAGAATCGTGTGAAGAAGGCCGAGGGCCAGCCGTCCAAGAACCTGATGGCAGAGAGGAGGCGACGCAAACGTTTGAATGATCGGCTCTCCATGCTTAGATCAGTTGTCCCAAAGATCAGCAAGGTAATTGAATCTTATTCCAATAATAAGAGAAAGTGCAAAGAGCATTTGGCTTCTTGGTTACTCACCCTTCTTTCTATTCATTGCCATTTTCAAGTCATTATATCATTGGAATTCTCTGTCGAGACCCATAGCTTACTAATCGTCGTTATTCGTATCTTTCAGTATGCAAGACCAACATACATTTGATGTGGGGTCTGCAATGATCAATATGTATGAATTAGAGGCCCCAACTTGTGTACTTTTGCTTAATGATAAACAGCTGTAGTGATTGGTTTAATTCAAGTGGAAATGGCAAATTTTTGTTTGAATTTCTTTTAGATGGATTTGGTGTGATAATCAGATGACTCAGATGACAATGATGATGAACAGATGGATAGAACGTCGATCCTTGGTGACACCATCGATTACATGAAAGAGCTCTTAGACAGAATCAAGAAGCTGCAAGAAGAAATCCAAGTGGGTTCAAATCAGCTGAATCTGTTGAGCATTTTCAAGGAGCTGAAATCCAATGAAGTCCTGGTCAGGAACACCCCCAAGGTATGCAGTTTCTACCGAGTTTGTACTCACTCCCATGAGATCTTTCCATGCTGGCGGGCATATGGTGGTGTGAGCATTTGAGATAACAGGCCTAGATGTGGATGGTCCAGAATTCTTCCAGATGAAAAAAAAAATTGTTCATTTTTTTAAACTGTCTAGTTAATTGCATTGATTAAAACTCTATTTGTATGCGATCGAGACTTGCCAGTCGGGGCCCATTTTTAGTGATTTTAGTGATGGGGATGTCCCTTAAAATTCTCTATATTAGTACCATGTTGGGTTGTCTAATCTGCGGTCCTTTTCTCAAGACCACTGATGTATTTTCAGTCAACAGTACATTGGAGGACAATAATTCCGATCTGGGAATTGCCGTGACATACCATTGTGTGGGACCCCACAGACTCAGCCCAATGATCACAGTGAATTTGCAAATCATTGCTCTATTATTCTTCTAACTGAAAAAAGAATGTAAATGATTAATCTTCATTGGAAATTTCTTGCTTGAATGATTTTGCAGTTCGATGTTGAGCGAAGGAATACTGATACAAGGATTGATATTTGCTGCGCAACGAAGCCTGGGTTGCTGCTGTCGACGATAAACACTTTAGAAGCTTTGGGACTGGAGATACAGCAATGTGTCATTAGCTGCTTCAACGACTTTGGAATGCAGGCTTCTTGCTCTGAGGTAAAAATCCTTGACACCATTGACTGAAAATGCTGTAATGAAACATTAATCTTCCTTCCAAATATTGCTAGCTGTGCATTTTCACCTAGATGGGTACGATTATTTGATGGGTTTTATTGGAATAATTCATCCAATGATGTTAATATTTCGTCTTGGTGATCCAAATCATTGAAATGGCAGCCGAAAGAAGATGTGAGATGCCCAAAGCTTCTTCACTCATGTGATTCTAATTGTACATTGACATCTGATGAAAGATACATTGGAACAGCTAGTCGGATGATTAAAGCTCGATCTAAACCGTTCAAATTGCAACCTAAAGAAGATGGAAGAAACCCAAAATCTTCCACCCAATGATCCTAATTGCGCACCTCTATTGATAGCCGGGTTTATCAGACGGACATTGTGCTACAAATGAAATGGGCCCCACAATTTGTTTTTTTTTTTTTATTTGTTGGGTGATCTGATGATCACATTCTTTTCACTTGTCCAGGATCTGGAGCAGAGATCAATGGCGAACTCCGAAGAAATCAAGCAAGCACTGTTCAGAAATGCAGGCTATGGAGGGAGATGCATGTAGAAGTGGAAGGAAATAATAACTAAGAGTCCTGGGCCATTGCAAGGACTGGTGAATTGCAAGCAGTGTCAGTGATTTTCAGCATCCGTTCAAGTAAGAGATTAGGAACATTTGAGGCATGTAGTTGTAACTATGTCTCCAAATAATGGGATTGGCACTATATTTTGTGCCACTTTCCCCAAACTGCCTCAGTTTATTTGGGTAATTTTTCTTTTCATTTGAGATGTTTTATTGATATATAGACTGAAATGAGATCGCCTTTTCTAATAATAACCAACTCAAGTTGAAATATCGTCACCATTTTCTTTTCCAAAGAAACAAACCAGGCTTGTTTTTCTGATGTTCAGAAATTCCTTGGAATGAGAAAAGGCACAGTCCGGAATTTTTGCAGGAGATGGGACCCGCTCATTTTCTGGCCTTATTTGAAAAGGACCCACACCTTTCAGGAAAAGCATAATACCTGGCTGGCCTGAAGGCAGAATGAAAAAAGACAAAAAGAAAGAAAAAAAAAAAAACACTTCATCAGAAAGGCAATGAGTCATCTTCTCATTGTTCATTGTCATGGAAGTTATGATATGTGTAAATTACTTATTACCATAGTAATTAATATTTCGGGTTGAGTAAGAGGTCCAAAATTTGAGTGTCGAGCTAAGATCTCTTAAAAATTACCTAGAAAAAAATGTCGTTTTACTTTCCATTAGAAATTTAGTATAGAAATGGCATGGCTAGCCATTCTGCATCTGTGACATTCGCATCTTCCTTCAGGTTGATAAATGTGAATCCCATGTAAGCATGGCCGTGGGGTCAAATTCAAGCATGGCAACTTCATTTATGGAAATAGTAATTAATGCACCTCATAAAAAAGACCAAAATGTTTTTAAAAATTATGCATGATATGACTCTGATCATTTTAAATCCCAGAATAATCAACCATCAGCATCTTCAATCAATAAACTTTAGCTTGCATCTGAACTAGCTTTTTAAATACTTCATTTGCCCCGGGGATATGTCCACGAAGTTCAGGCAAATGGCCTCTGAAATAAATAATCCCATCTTCTTCTTGGGAAAATTAGGATTTGTAAAATAGACATCAGGAAAAATATCTCAGATAAAAGAGACTTTGCCCAAGCTACCATGTTCCATGAAAATGGACTCAATAATCTATTTTCTTTGTTTGGATGTTGGGAATGGAAACAAATGTAGGATTTGATAGCTTTTGAAAATGTAAGTGCCGCATGGGAATCCATTCTCCATATTTGTCGTTTGGATTTTAATAAAGAGCAAGAGAAGAGAAGATTGCACAGTGAACCATTTTCCAAGATTTTATCACCCATCCCAAGTAGGAAGAAAATAACAAAAAAGGAAGGTGGCAATCAAGATTTTCCTTTTTTTTTTTTCGTTAACCATCACTTTCATTTTCTTCCATATATGGATTCTGTGGGAATCAAACAAGTCAGACTTTGGCCATTCATTTTCCTGTGGAAGCCCAAAAAACCAGACCCCCCCACAGTCAATCAAGCTCTTCATAGCTGTGTTTACCCATGCATCGAATAATGGGTTGGTAAAAGGAGGCTTGAAATTTCACATCCATGAACATGGAAAGGCTTATGTGACTTGACGTGGACAGTTGTGGGCACCACCTAATGAGATTTGCAATGCTCATCCAATCTGCATCTACAGTGTTATTCTCTGTTATTGCATGTACACATAGGCTTTTTTGCATTAACTAAGAATCAAACGTCACCTTTTGTCCACTGAAAATAGGTCAGTAGTGGCAGACAAGGGGCCCCCAAAAAAGAAAAGGGTCAAGACAAACTCAAATACCTAACACAAGCGATGGTAAGCCAAACAAGAAAAAAAGCTAAAATGCCTGTCTAAGAAGGAAGGAAGCCTGTTTCTTTATTACCAATAAAAGAATAATAGATAATCTAATCATCGTTTGTGGAAAAAGGATTGTGCATAATTAGGGCTATTAGATATGCAAACTGAAAGCTTGATAGACTGCACTGGTGTAAGCTACTAACTTACTATTAATGTTAGTTTCAATTGCTTCATTCCTACTATGTCGACAACTTTAGCCAGCCAAGTGTCATTCAAAACCCAATCAAAAATTAAAAAAAAAAACTCAAATTTATTTTCCTATCAAGCACTACTTCATGTGTATAGCTAAATATAAAATTTAATAGGAGCTGGTTCTATAAAAATAATGAAATAGTGTCCATAATTACTTTGTTCCCATGATGGGAGATTACTTTGGTATTTAAAAGGATTTATTTGGTAATTAGTTGAGGAGGAACATAATATTTGTTGGAAATTATCACATAGATAATATTATGACTGAAATTCACGAAATCTTCAAGAAACACAGGTGTCCATGCATCCCAAACGTACTTGGGGGGCTGTGGACCTGTTAATACTAATTCCATTAATTTTTTTCCTACTTTTTAATTTAGTAAATAATCGACCTAGCAATTTATTCAAATTACATGTCATGGAGGTTGGTAACTCCGTTGGATTATTGCCGAACCTTTTAATTCAGGAGATAATCAATCAAATGCAATTTATTCAACTTAACATCTTTCATGGAAGTCGCTAACTCGAGAGTAGCCTTAATTACAGCTTCGATTTTAAAGCAAGATAAACATGGAATTGAACTTGGGGTTAGCTAGGTTCTAAGTTCTAACCACCCATCACCGTTATTTTGCAGCTGAAATTGGTTTTATGTTTCTAGTGTTTGTAGATTACGAAGCCCAAGAGCCTTATCAGTTTGTTCAATTCGCACAATAATTTTGGTGGTCCAAAAGATTTGCACGAGGGCTATTCGTGTATGGCTAATGTAACAAAAAATAAAAATAAAACAATCCATTACAGTGGAATTCTAAGATATACGATGAAACTCGTTTGCACCGAAGAGTTTTCAGCTTGGTATATACGATGAAGCCGCTGAACCGGACGTTGATAGGGTTATAAGCCCAATTAGTGCATGAGGCTACCATGTTAATGCGTGTTAATCACATTCCTAAATGAAATTCATTTAATTTAATATTGGAAATTTTATTTCGAGCCAAAACAACTAATGTACTTCAATATTGTTTTTAAAATGGGATTGCACCGGCTGGTCGCACCGGGAACAGGACAACTGATTGATTTTGAAAATTTTAATATAAAAAGCATGTATTAAGAAATGTAATTTATTAGGAAAAAATATTAATTTAGCTTGAATATTCAGTTTAAAATTTTAAATTTATGTTGTATTATTTTTGAAATTAATTTGAAATATATATTGAACCTATGAATTCAATTGAACCATGAACCGACAGTTAATTGTTTCAACCCTCTGTTTAAAATTAATAGCATTCACATCGACTCTGTATTTATCAACTTCTAGGTAGAAAATCTATATTATCAATATAAATAGACTTTATTTTTAGAGAGACTATAATATTTTTTAAATAAATTCATATATTTCATATTTAAAAAGTATAATGTAATGTTTAAATGGACCACCTTATTTGAAAATATATATTTCCATATCAATGGCTGTGTTCTGATTTTTCTCCGACAACATTGAATTTAAATGACAAGAAGTGGTCGAAATTAGAATTACCCCACAACAACGTAGGAAATAAAAATAATTTCAATTACCAATATACCCCTCAGCATTGCAGTAAGTCACAGGGGAAATTCTAGATTCTATAAAATAGCTAGGGTTTGTCTTCCTGGCAGCTGCCGCATTAAAAAACTAGGGTTAGAGTTTTCTCAGGAGAAAAGAACATGGGTCATTCCAACATCTGGAATTCTCATCCCAAGAACTATGGCCCTGGATCGCGATCCTGGTAAGCCCCTTTCATCTTTCTTTTCTCTTTTTGTTGTCAATCATTTCGTAATTTTTGCAGAAATAATTCATCTGAGCCATACAAACGGTAGCCAACTCCATGATTCATCTCTGATGCAAAGATGTAGCCAATCCATCTGGAAAGTTGTTATACGATGCTGAAAATCAATGAGCAGACGGTGATCCAACTCGCTGCGTATTTTGGGTGTGGCCCGACAATGGATGGATGGACATGATTTTGATTATCTGTAATATTTGTGGTGGTGATTTCTTTCATGGGTGGAGTGGATTTTTTCAGAATGAAACTAAAGTTTTGGGCTTTTTTGGTTTGTCGAAATAGGAATCTAAATAGTCAAATCCCTTGGAATCGAGGGTTCCAAGATAACTTGTGGAATAATTACAGAACTTCCTAAACTTGTCCTTGGATTCGCTTCAAGACAAGTTTACATGAGCAATTCATCATACATTTTGCAGCATGAAAGTGTCTGCCCTAAGGTGTGAGTTATGTATGTCATTTAAAGTGTGCTGATTTTCCAGTATGTCATTTAAAGTGTGTTGAGTTTTGTGTGGTTGCTTGGCTTGGCTTAATAGAGGCTAAGTATGAATTCAAGGCTTGTAAGCAAAACTCCAACATTGTCTTGGGTCAATGTGGGCTCAAGGAAGCTTGGCTTTGCCTAAGCTAGACCTTAGATCATGTATATGTAGATACATTTATAACATATTTTCTTGTTTTATATTATGCTATATGAGACACTAAATGAACATGAGTCTAGCTTAACTTCTGCTCCATACCTTTAATTTACTTGTTGTTATCTCACCTGATATCTAGACTCTGGTGTACTAGCAGCTTGACTGGTTCATTTTTGATGTGCCCAGGTTATTTGTCATTTACTTTTTCTTTTGTATGAAAACTTATTTTGTTGGCAAAAGTCAAATTATGTAATTGTTTGTTATATTTTTCCCCTACTGATTCAGAAGCGTATTTTGTTTCAAGCTGCTGCTTATTTTTTGTTAGCAAACGTCAAAACATGTAATTGGGGTCTTTTTCCCCTACTGATTCCAAAACCTACTTTTTTTTGTCCAGCCGAGTCTGTGGTAACCCCCATGGGCTGATCAGGAAGTATGGGCTCATGTGTTGCAGGCAGTGTTTCCGAAGCAATGCCAAAGAGATTGGCTTCATCAAGGTAAATTCACTGGCAAGTTGGAAAATAGCTTGTAACATAGTTTTTGTCAGGGGCTTCACTCATGTGTGGATGCTGTTGAAATCAGTTGCTTGTGGCTTTCATTCTTAAATGGAGCATTATTTAGTATCAAATTGACTAGCAACAAATATTAAATTTAACTTTTTGTAAATATTAATATTGGCTGAGGGAACGTGTAGCATTTTTTGCCCTTGGGTGTTTTAGTAGCCTCTGACACAGATCCTGTTAAAAATAGGGTGATCATCATCTAGACCTTAAATACACTGGTTCAGCTATGCTGGACATTTTATCAAAAGAAAACGCCCCTTTGACTGCAGGTCTTCTACTCTTCCCTTACCAACTTACCCTGAATCCCTGACTGACTTTCATACCTGACCCGTGCAATTCTTGGTCTCTGTTGCATAAATATTCCACTTCTTTATGTCTCATTTATCGAGGCAGCTTGAAGTTTCTTGAAATGCATGATCGATATTTTGTTTCCTGCTTTATCCACTGTATCTACTTATCTTTTTATCTAAACTTCATTTTATCTTAACCTCATCTGTGCTCATCCTGAGAACAGTTTCTTTGTTTACATTCATTTTCACAAATATACAATTTCTCCCTTCTTTTGATGCATGGCAACAACTTCATTCCCAAAGAAAAG
The DNA here is from genome assembly GCA_036873735.1 of Pouteria campechiana. Taxonomy (NCBI): domain Eukaryota; kingdom Viridiplantae; phylum Streptophyta; class Magnoliopsida; order Ericales; family Sapotaceae; genus Pouteria; species Pouteria campechiana. The sequence continues at coordinate 9,088 of JAYJMB010001713.1, forward strand.
AAGAGAAAAAAGATATTTATGTGATTCAATCACATCAATCTGTGATTTTTAAAGAATGAAATATCATCTTGTGGAGGGCAAATGCACTTATCTTTGAACTTGATATTCTTGCTGATCCATCTTGGAGTTCTTATCACCACATTCATCACATCAAAATTGGCTAGTACTGGTGTCTGTATTATTCCATCATTAACTTCTAAGGCTCTTCTTAGGCCCTAAAGTGTCTCCTATGCCCTTTGAAGGCTCTGCTCAATATCCCAACCTCTTCCTGGTAAAAATGCCTTCCTCCGGTGTACCCCTAGGCAACAACAGACAAAAAATAAAAAATAAAATAATGAGAATTTCCGTACCTAATAGAATGATGGGGTGGATTATTGCATTCTTGGCTTGTTTGGACTTTTGACTTCAAACCTGAATTTGAGTTTTCTCATTTGCCACCAATGTGCTATGCAATTGGGGCAGTCTGCTTTGAATGGAACTACAATAGGTCAGTGAGGATGCGCTTGAAATGCAGTGTTTCCTTTTTTGGTCTTCTGTTCATGCTCATTAATGCTGTACTAGTAGTGTCAAATTGGTACGCCTTGAACAGTGGCTTCTGTGCCCTTTTTCTCAAAATTTTGCAGTACCGCTGAGAGATGATCATACCGTGAATGCAGCAGATAAGCAGATCTTTGAAGACAAGCATCTAAGCACAAAAGCTGATTTCTCTCTCTTTATACAAATCTAGTTAAATACTCTTTGGGGTTTAATGTTTACCCCAAAAAAGGCTTTTGCTTGGCTTCTTTGAACTGGATTTTACACGTTTTGCCTAAATTGCTACAATCCTTCAGCTGATGTAGACTGCTGGCTTGTCCATTGAAGAGAATTATTTTGATTTTGATATTGGCTGTGCCTTAAGATTGTGCGCATGGCTTGTACTGTTCCCAGAAATGGGCAGCATGAAAGGATGATGTTGTTTTGTGATCATAATTTTAAATTTCGTTGTAGAATTCCTGATCCATCCTGGGTGGGATGAACTCAGGATTGAAGATCTTTCCGTTTCTGGGTGGAAACCTCTCTGAAAAACACTTGAAGGGTTTTGTTCCCGCAACTCTCTGGAATTGATACTCTGGTTTCTTTCATTCCATTTCATCTTTTGAAAGCTGATCACAGCCGGTTCTTGGACATATAAATATAAACAAAACAACTCAATAAGATTTGAATAGCCTGGCAGGGATGCTCTGCTTTGGTTGGGATCACATTACATTCAACATTAATAGACTTTTATTGATGAATTTCAGACTGCAAGCAGACTCCATTCCACATTCATCTACTATCTGGATTTGTCATCATAGTGTCATTCAAGTCAGATGTTTCTGGACAATTGTTGCTGGTTCTTAACACATCAAAACTTTGCAATACCCCACCTCCTCAGGCTAATCTATACTATAATAAATTAAAATCTGCTGGAAGTTTGTCCCTTAGAAAATAACAGGAAAAGAATTTCTTGAGAAAATTTCAGCGCCTTGAAGAATGCTGTCCCAGGCGATTGAGTTATTGGCCTGTTTGGACCACCTTTTAACTTAAAATCTAAATTTGTGCTTTCTCATTTGCAACCAATTTGGCATGCGATTAAGGTAAGTAGCTTCAAAATTGGAATTTTACGTTATGTTAGGGTAAGTTTTGCAGATTTTTGTCCCACCACGGGGTGTTGTGTCTTCTCCCACTGATTTCATGCTTTCGAGGGTTTACGGTGTGGATTCAGAAGACGCCTTATATTTAGTTGAATTGTAGCTGATGAGCCACACCATTGGCTTGTCAAATCATGCTTAACCGAAGCTGACCTGAGCTTGGTACGCTCAAACCTGACTAGAGCAATATTCTAGGCTCGGCAAAAGAAATAATAATAAATTATTATTATTATGATTACTTAGTAATTACAGACTAAAATTGAGCTTGAGAGGCATAAAAATGCATGCAGTAACATAGTAGCGAATAATATGGGGTTTTGTTGTCCTTTTCCCAGAGATCAACAGTAAGTTATCGTAATCCACCATTACCAAATGTCATAAAAGAAATGGGAGAGAGAGTGAGTAGGCTGCCCTGTCGTTTCATACATGGGGTAGCATGGAGTGGGGATATCGACGGCAGCGAAGGCCGTGGCAAAGGCAGCTAAAGAACGCAATCTCTTCGACGTCATCATATTGGTGACAGCCGGAGACGAGTCCAGTCCCATTAAATTGCAGAGGAGGATTGCAGAACAGTTGAGAATCCAAGGTTACATAAATGATGATGATGATGATGATGATGATGATATCAAGGCTAAGCTCATGGACGAGAAAGTTGGGAGAATGATCATCGAATCACTTGATGGGCGCAAGTTCTTGGTCATTGTAGATAGGCTTTTGAAAGGAGAAGGGATGGATTTTGAATTGATGGGGGTCCCCATTCCTCAAGGAGTAAGTTCAGGATTTTCATCACCACCCCATACGCAGAAGTTATTTTGGCTATCAAAAGTTGCGTTGTAGGGATTTTCCAGAACAACGTGTTGCTGGGCTACGATATGAATAGCATCTTTCTTCTTATGGACTAAGCCATGATTTTTATTTGAACCACTTGCCTGATGAATTGGGAGAAGTGCCACTTCATGGTGACAGAAGGTCGAGCCAAAATTGAAGTCATTGAAAAGCTTCCACTGCCTGTATCAGTAAAACAGGTCAGAAGTTTCTTGGGGGACATGCAGGTTACTAGGGATCGATGTTGCTAGCACTTTTGGTTACTAGAGGACATCTCCAAGTTGCCATGCTTGAAGCGTCCAACTGCTTCATTTCTCTCTTTTTTTCCCAAAAAGATGGAAGAGCCATTAATGCGAAAGAGCTAACAAAATACCATATTGGAGAAGGGTTCATTACCCTGGATGACGAGGAAAAGGATGTAGAGACTGCATTTAAGGTGGGAGAAGCTCTGTTAGGAGAGATGGTGAAGCGCTGGATGGTGGAGAGATCTCCTGATGGTAAATTTTCTGTGAATTCTCGCTTCTGGCAAACGCTAAAGGGGCAACAGTATTAACTGTAAGGGGATCTCCATATCCAGTTTTACTCATACCAACATCCACTCCCTTCCACCGTCACTTTAGTGGTTGTAGCTCCCTGATATCACTGCCCACATATATGGCGAACTTAATCAGGCTGAAGAAGTTGGAGCTTGCAAAATGCAGTGCATTGGAGGAGGTGATGCTTTCTCAACTGGGGCAACTCTCGACATCTCCCGATGCGGGCCCCTGAAGGATGTCGAAAACTTCTCTTTCGAAAGCATGCGAAAGCTACGTGCCATAAGTCTTCTCAATACAAAAATTGCTGGGCTTTCTTTAAGTTGTGGAAGCTTAGAGATTGTCCGGCTGGAAGAAATCTCAAGTGGATTAACCTCTGAGGCACTCAAATCAAGCAATTCCATCACGAGATCTCGAAGGTGAACTGCTTGGAGCAACTTGTCTCTCGAGGGGGGCCAAATGCAGTGGTTGCACAAACAGCTGAAGTGGGATCAATGAGGTTGCTCTGCCATTGCTTCACCAGAAGAGCAAGCTGAAAATAGAGATGATCAAGTAACTCCTATATCTGTAAGTAATCTCAAGTTTTTCTGAGGCTTAAGCTCTTCTTCTTCGCCTTGGGACGATTGCTTCATAAAATTCCGCTTCTACATCTCTCCTTGCTCCAAACGATACAAAAAGAAGGCTGAGGAAACCATTGTGGAGATTGATGGAACAAGATTTCGTGGGAATACCCAATAGGGATTAAGGAAGCATTAGGGAGAAATTTTAAAAGCAGGGACCCTCCCATTTCATTGATGGGCCGGTCAATGCATTCATCATAATCATTTGTAATTAGTCTACTCACGCCTAGCCAAATTTGTAAGTTTGATGCCTGAATTTTGTTAATTTGAAGCTGTAAAGGATCTCTGATGGCTTTTCATTATCATTATCGTTGTTGCTGGTTCAAAATGAGATTAAAGGAAGCTCAGAACTTAGATCTAGCATGTAGGAGTACTACAAAAGTTGTTATTAGAGCATAGAGTAAAAGCTATGAATTGAAGGAGAGAGAAGTTGTTTTTTGTTAGGTGATTACATTTTTAAACCCTCTCATTGTGGATATATATATATTTGCGTATTGTTGATATCACATATTCAATTTACTAAGAAGAACGACTTTTCACTTGCTATGTATGTAGCCCACCATGGGATTATTAGAACTCCTATTTTTATGTTTAGTGTAGAGAGAGATCGATATGAACACTCAAAAAATCAAATAAAAAATTCCGAACTTATATAGTCACTCGTTTAGTGGGCACAATATTAAATCTAAGATAAATATAAAATTATTTATATCATTTATAGTTAAGGCCTAAGATTTCTAAAACATGTTAATTAGTGGGCCAAATTGAGAGAAAAAAAATAAGAAAAAGATATCGGTTTGGCTATTAAAGTAGCCATCTACTTTGACCAATCCATTTACACTCCTATTCGTAGCCGAGAGAAGGTTTTGTTGGCTTGGTTATCACAGCTAGTGCTACGAAGGTTTTATAAATTATATATGCAAAGTTTGTGTTATTATAAATTAGCACAGTTATTTTTTAAATTTGTAGTTGAAAATGTACAAATTTGAGAACTGTACAATAGCAAATCTTGTTAGCAGAGAAGAATCCTAATTATAAGATCTAAACTGCAAATTAAAAGTTTTAATATGCAAATCTTTAAAATTTACGAGTTTATATTGCAATATTAAAATAAAACTGTACTGCTTTACAATAGCTTAAATTTAAAAGGTCTAATTTGCAAAAAGAAAAAAGAAAAAGAAAAACTAAGAATGAGCTTGCACAGGGCACTGATCTGAACCACTTGGTAGATGAAAAATTGGCTTGGTAATTAAAGTCATCGACAAGCAATTATAGGCTGGAAGAGAAAACGCATGATAAGGCATTGCTAAGATGGGAATATGCTGAATAACATAGAAATGTAGCATGACAAGAGAAGAAAGAGAAAAGCCGAGAGAAAAAGATGATTGACTTTGTGTTCAATTTTTCTTTCAAAATTAGATCTTTTAAGTTTACGATATTACAAATTAGCATGGTTATCTTTTAACATTACCATTTAAACCATGCAAATTTAAAAGTTATATATAGTAAATCTTAATTATTGCTACCAATTTGCAATATTGCAAATTTAAAGGGTATATTTATAAAAATTCCAAATTTTTGGAAACCATTATTTAAGAAACTCTTGCATAGCCACCGGAATATATCAAATCAAAAGTTTATTTCCTCTCCCTCAATCAACATTGGTCCAATTTACTAATTAATAACAAAACTACTTTCCACACTTAATATATTAATTATTTTATATTTTTAATCAATTTTCTTTTCTTTTTCATAAAAAAATCTGTTTATTTGCATTAGCTTTTATTCCAAAGGCATCTTCTCATAGATACGCCTGGTCCGCATCCATGTGATTAATATCTTCGCTGAGTGCATGTCTTGTGGGTCAAGTCACTAAAATGTCTTGCTTGGATTGCTCCATTGTGTTGCTTAAATTATAGGAGTTATTTCATGGATCAGAACGTTGGGCATGTCAAATCATGAGAATTTCATGCATCCTGTCTCTGATTTTATAATGACCATCTCTCCGTCTTGCACAGATATTATTGCAAGTGACCATATGGATGGTAACAAATTAAAATTTTCACTGGAAATGGGTGAGAAATGAAGCTAATAGAATGTGGTAATTAATTAGTTTAAATATAAATCGTGTCAAGGAAAGAAAAAAAGTCAATTTTCCTTAAAAATTTACACGTCCCACTAAATTATCAACATGCAAGCCAAATCCAAAGTAAAAACCAATTTCTAAATATTAGTTCCAACACAAAAAGCCTGGACCACGTTCCATGGACCACAGCTCGGCTCTGTTTCCTTCGGCTCTTTTGAGGTTGCCTAAGATTTGATTGCGTATCAAACCGTACCTTGCACAACTGCGTGCCTTATTTTTCAATAGCATGCATATAAGAGGGTACTCTTCCCTTATCGCAGGTGGGCCCCACTAAAAATCTGACGTGGGGCCCACATTCAGCAATGCGACGCAGCATTGCATGTATCTTTCCTAGCGTCGGCACTGTCTCTCTAGGATGCTCATCACATCCACCCCAATTTATCTTCTCGTTTTCACTGAAATAAATATTTTTTTTAATAAAAAGATAGAAGGTGATAATTAAAAATATAAATAATATCAAAAAATTTAAAATTACTAGAATAAATAAGCTTTAATTACAAAAATTAAAAAAAAGGTGAGAAAAAATAATTAATTCCCTTTTTCTAGTTACCAAACACACCTAATTTTTGTGGAGGATGGTCTTCATGGTGGGGACTGGGGACTGATTGAGTTCGCATGCTACGCACGTCAGCACAAAGGCATCTTTATGGTGGGACCCACTTGTTGGACAGCGTGATCTGGCAAGTATCGTGACACCTTATCACACAGCTTGGAGCTTACCAAGTTCCTAGGCATATCATGCATAGATTTAGGTGCTTGGATAATAGTTGTATTTTCTAAGGGGTTTACCACTTTCTAAGATATAATATTATACCTATTTTTAACAATTTTATTTTTTTTCTTAACACTAATATTTATATTTTTCAATCATTGCTTCTTATCTTTTTATACAAAATCGGTCTATTTTGTTTTATTTATTTCTACCTAATTTCATCTTTTACTCTACTCATGTGTACTTTAAATACGCTTTTTTTTTATTATATTCTCGATTAAATGCCACTATTCGAGCTCACCACATACGATTTTTGGGTTTTACTCCAAATCCCATTGAGATTATACCTTGCTACTAACTGCAATTAAAAAAAAATGAGAATAACAACCAATATGGGTAAAAATGCACAAGCAACGAAACAGGGCATGTGCTAATCAACGTACAATAACAGCCAACCTTTTCGCATTTTCTTATAAAAAAAAGGAAAAATGGTCTCCTCTCCGGCTTTATTATGAATCTTACACTATACACTGAGTGATATTAGCTACATTCATGGCAGTGCTACAAAGTTGTGGTCGGCAATTGAATTTTTGCTTCGAGTTTGTGTGGCGACGAAGGCTCGCAAGGACAAGGCCATGCTATGAACTTGGGAATTTCATCTCCTGGCA
>JAYJMB010001714.1:0-10393 GCA_036873735.1 Pouteria campechiana
TATATATATATATATATATATATATATATATATGTGTGTGTGTGTGTGTGTGTGTGTGTGTGTGTGTGTGTGTGTGTTAGCATAATACAAACAGGACTTGTGTACTAAATTGGTATTGGTTCAACCACTAGGCCGGTGATCCGATTCTTGGTCTCATCATAATCATGTGGACGACCAAATCCATCACCGAACTGGTACATATTTTCAGAAATCCGTCCGAGGCCTATAGCACCATTGATGAAAGTTCGGGGGAATGGAGAAGGATCGATGCAATCCTTGTTCAGCTGCTTCCATGTTTCGTCGATCAAACCTCTAATGTACTTGCGAGCTTCTTCCTCAGAAACGCCTTTCTCGAGCATGTAGCATTCCACAGCTTTAGGAACATCGCCTCTTGCTTGTTCATACTGTGTCATAGTATAAATACGCAATTACAAGTTAATAACTGTTGGTTGATTAAGGTAGTTTTCAGTAACACGTTAAGTTCCAACATATATCCATGCTAATTAATTAATCATTAGGAGGCTCAGATGGGTATGTACCCGCATAGCCCATCTGATTGAAAATAGAGATTGGACAGCCATGTCCACAATCATTTGCGTTCTGCAAAAGCTTATAGCTTGCATACCGTTGAAGTTCCCAAGTCGTCGCAGAGTCGAAGGAGCTTGGAGGGGCCAAAAACGACACCATGGTAGTTCTCCAGAGCTGCTAATACTTCTGGTGTGACTTTCAGTCTCGAAGAGAAGTAGCCATGGGCTAGCACAACAGTCCCAGATATTGAGATGTATGCATTTTTCAGGTACTCGTCGAAGGGTGGGGAATGCCCACTGTGGTACCACTTCGCCTCCGCTAAGTATGCTTCGCATAACTCTACCCACTAATCAAAGAAAAGTTCTCAAGGGTCAGAATGGATGCATAGAAGCTCGGCTGGAGCTCATCTGAATCCACCTCCTTATTCACATCCACGTTAAAACATGCAAAGGAGTTGAGGAATTCATTACTCAATTCTGGCCATTACCCCAACACTCAGCTCAAGGCCTATTTGTGATGAAGATAAGCCCAGCCAAGCATAAAAAATGCAAATAAAATATTAGGGAAATTTGAAATTATTAGGGAATTAATACCAGTTTTCTGAGGCACGGGATCACATCCACGCCTTGCTCTTTCAAGGTGTCATAAGCCAACAAATTAATAGTGTTGAAGATAACCATGTAGCATATTTTCATATAGTCCGGAAGATCTTGAATTGCATCTGTGTCCCATCTGGAGAATTAATAAACAAGCAAAACAAATAAAACCGCCAAAGCATCTGATGAGCTCCTTTTTATTTCTGGTCAAGATGTCCAACATGCATAATATTCAATCCGCACCAAAACTTGGCGACACCAAATGGTGATAACTTGCAAAACCAAGTTTGGTATAATCAAGTTTCTAGTTACAGTTATATAGGAGAGACGACGAACCGATGTTGGTAAAGCATGCAGATATCAACGAAATCCATGCTTGAGAAGTACATTTAAGTACATAATTATATATGCTTTTCAATTATTAGCCTTCATCTTTTCACTCAAAAAAACATTTATTTACTTTATTGTTACCTATAATTCTAAGTTTTACTAACATCATCTTATATTTTAGTATACCTTCGCACTGCAACAGTGAAGAGCTCTAATTCTTCCACCGAACCATAAATATCATAAGTATCATCAACCATCGTTACAAGTTGGTTGACTTTGGTAACTTCGTCCCTACAATATTGGTATTGCGGTTCAAAGGATACGCCAAGACCAAACAAAAAACATTCCATTATGCGATCTCTAATGAACGGCATCTTATCCATAGTTCCCAGATCCTTCCACCACCTGCAAAATATTGAATTGCATCAATATTACACACACACACACTGAGAGAGAGAGAGAGAGAGAGAGAGAGAGAGGAGCTCTTGCTCCAGCAGACTAATACCGTGCAGCCATGATCACACGGTCTAATTACTGGCCACAAACCTTAATAATAAAAACAAACTGATGCAACTTCGCTTCTCAAGTACCCTATTTAATTACTTGCAACATGCTAAATGGATACTAAATTTAATGACCGTGGAAGAATTGGTAACATGTTTCATGATATTACCTTGACATATCGATAAGGTTACGCTGGTAGAAGGGTTGGACCCTGTTGTAATCCAACTTGGCCAGTTCAAGTAGGGAAGGCCTCATATGCTCTTCTTTCTCGTACACTTCTTCTATATACCACCTAGCTTCAAACCTTGGTTCCATATAATGCACGGGAAGTTCCAATGCATGCTGTATTTGTTTGGCAAGGTAAGGATCCACTTGCCCCTGCATCATTTTGAGATGATTGGTGGTGAAGGCTTTGGCCTCATCCAAAACAGCTTCCCCTATAAATCCAAGGTGTGACGCTTCGTACAAGCTCAACATTCCTTTTATGTCTTCGCAAAGGCATGACTTGAAGCTTCCTGTCTCGTCCAAGAAACTGTTGAACACATCTGTAACAAATGCAACGTTAGATGAATGTTTCGTTTGAAATATCTGGTTGTATCGTTGGGGAACTGAAGAATGGCCTCCATAGTCGAATAATACAACCTAACGAATCAGGCTAGGATGTTCAAGACTAGTTGCAAGTCGTTGGAAAGATGGCATAGTAATTTGTAACGCTAGTGTACTTCCTGGCACCGAACGCAGTAAATTTGTCAGTGCCATCTCCTCATGATTAATTTTCAGTACTCACTGTTAGTTCTTCCATGAAATTTTCCAAAAATGCTTTGTTTCCATTTATCGCAGAATTTTCTTGCCAATTCACAGTATCAAATAAGTAAGTCAAACACGTAACTGATGGGAACATGCATACCTGTTGAGACCTCGTATCCATACTGTCTAAGAAGCCTGAAGAAAAGGGCTGTAGCATTTAGATGTTTCTCTATCCCCATGCCATTTGGGCCTTTTGACATCTCTTCCAAGGATTGCCTGATCTCACTCTCATAGTGATAAGCCAATCCTAGACGTTGGAGAGAACTGATTAACACGAGTTTAGCAATGGGTTCTGTTGTTTCTATGAGTAAACACCGTGCCTCTTCTACCATTCCGTCTATCTGTCTAAGACATGCATCGCCCTGCACAGCAGACGAGTAATTACTCAGGGTTTGAACGCTAAGACCGCGTACAGTTACACCCATCATCTAGTCAGAATCATGATTATGTGATTGAACGGTCAAACTACTCAAAATTACGTTGGCAAAAGCATGACAGCATCTGAGGATTTTGTGCACCGGGTTTAAATTCATGATCATTTTCTCTCCAACATTCCATTTTATAACCCCCAATTCAACAGAACTGTTTTGTAATTTCCAGGCTACTCTCCGCCTGCAAATTATTTGGGTTAAAGACAAAAACGGCTCTAGCCCACAGCTAAACATAGCGGGCCTGCATCATTAACAAACACAGATGGATAAAAGATTAGATGCATCACCGTATAGCTGCTCTTTAGTGATTGTAAGACATCATAATCGAAGGCAGCTGGCTGGTAATTTGCATCTCGACGGATGACAGATGGCTCTGCCGTTTCAGTCGCTACAGCACTTGTAATCCGCCTGGCCACATGCGAATTGATACGGGTTTGGGGTGGCACATTGACACGTTGTAAGCGAGCGGGAGAGCAAGGTGGGCACAAAGAGAGGAGACGAAGAGCCATTTCCATGCTATGCTCTTGCTGCTGCTGGTGAATACTTCCCATTCATGCCGTATTTATTGCCAAGTAGATCCATTTAACTACCCATTCACATGAAACGCATGACCAAATAGGCGAGAAAGTCGAAGATCTTCTTTCCTAAGGCTATTGCTGATAGAAAAAGAAGACGAGATATTGACAGTTAACCAAACAAAGAAGATTTAGAGATAAATACTTCAACGTGGGTCACACCCACATGCAATAGTTCCTAATTCATTCATTGGAATGGGACTTGGATACGATAAATTAAAGACTTGCAGGTGAATTTCAGTAACTCGTGATTCTGTTTGCCAAGATATATACATTTAATTTTTGAGATTGTAGATGTTTGATCCGGTTTCGTGTTTGGACTGATGTGAGAGACTGCAGTAGGAGAAATGAACCCTGCTCAAATGCTATAAACGCGGATGAGTCCCATGTGTCCATCCAACTCTCTTGGATGGTGGCCAATTGGCTATGGGCCATTTAAGTAGATTCTTTTGCGTATTTGGAAGTCCTCAAACCCTGTGCCACAAACACATGGGCCTGCACTTTTGTTCAGTAAAAAATCAATGAATCTGCCTCCAATAGCAGTGCATGGGCACAAATAAATTTCCTCGATATCTGCAATTCTTCACCATAACGAGGAATGAATCATGCATTAAACCAGCTTCCGACACATGGGATAATACATTTCTCAATTCGGTATCCTAGTCTACCTTTACAAATTGATGGTAGACCGTGTGCCAGCATCGCAACATTACAAATCTTTTAGTATGTAGTTTTGCTCGGAAAAGAGATTTATCTACCGTTTCGAGCATATTCATTTAGGTGTAGAAGTAGAGAAAAAATATTTTTTTTCTATAATAGTCTCTTTTTACGCACTAAAATATTTCCCTCTTTTACAGTTCATCTAAATAAGGTAAATAATTCTTCCTCAATATTCCTTTTTTTTACAATAAATTTTATTTTCTATCATCTACTGTTATTTTTCATAGTAATCAAGCTATGTTACCTTTATCATATTCGATCACTAATACTATGGCTTTTCTTTTATTAATATCGTTGACCTTTAGGTATATTAACCAGAATAGTTAAGATTACAGCACACGCATCGTTTTTGTTACCAATCCTGCATGCTGGAGACAGTGCCATCTGTAGAACTAATTTCCTTGGAGCAACACGTCGAGAAAAAGATGGCACGTTTCTTTATAAACCGCTCAAATATAAAATAACAGCAACAAATCTCAAAAAAGATCAAGGAAACAGATTTATATTTTTGCAAAGACAGTTTGGTTGGATGCTGTAGTTGAGAATCGCAGGAGAATTGCTTAAAGATGATGTGCTTACAAATCACGAGCAAATTGTTTAAATTTGGAAATTTGGGCGTGGCTAATTGTTGTTGATCAGCCGATAGTTCATACCGGTTTTAATTATTAATATGATGTATCTATCTAAACGGAGACGTACTTCTCTTTTATGTAGATTTTGGCCGTATATGTTGAAATATCGATGATGTGGATGGAAGAACCTACTACCTATGTGAATTTAATTTTCTTTCGCTCCTACGACTAATTAAGCTACCTTGCATCTCTGCACTCAACGTAAACAGAACGAGTTAGGACTGTGCAAGCCACTTGGCTCTAAGCTGTAGCTGACTGAAAAACTGCATCGATGGATGGTCGAGGAAAAAAGAAATTTCAAAATGGTGCCCAACTTTTGTTGACAATTTTAAATTTATGCCCAACTTCTTGATTTTCCGATTGATGCCCAACTTTTACCTGTCATTTCCAAATAAGTGCCCAACACCACCGGAATCCAAACATGCTAACGAAAATACCCCCTACCATCGGCGGCATCAATTACTCTCCTCTCGGCCTTCATCAGCACTGCTTATTCCGCCGCCTGCCCCTATGGCATCTCTGCTTCCACCACCCTCATCCTGCCCGCCTGCTACGCCAACTACACCGCCGTAGTCGCTGAAGCTGCCCCTCCCACCAATGGCTGCCGGTTCGTCTTCGCAGCCATACGCCAATGCAACGCCACTGGCGACGCCTTCCTCCTAGTCGACAACACATCTGACTGCGCCTCCGCCTTCGCAGCCTACCTCCTCTACCCCAAAATAATTCTGACTGCCTGCCGCTGCAACATTGATGGCAATGATCCCGCCCAGTTCGCAGTCGGCAAGCGAGCATGCCAGTGCCCTACCGTCACCAACATCTGATCCGCCGTAAACCTATCATTCGGCATCTGCAAGTTCTCCGCTGACGAACCAGATCTAATGTCAGACCAGCGTTTGTGCACGGCGTGCAAGGACTCCGTCATTGCTATCACATTGAGTCACCTACAAGTCACAAAGAGCAAGGAATTCGTGCCGTGGCATGACCGCGACAATCGGCATCTGGTCATCATCCCTAGAGATTGGACGGTTCAGATCTTACTCTTTGCCTTCTGTAAGTGCTTGACGACATTGGCAGTCTAGGCATTAGTAATCTCGTTCCTTCTCCTCCTCTTCCGCCTCCCCCTCCCACGCATCCGAAAAATGGCTGCAAACAACGAAGGATGTGAAGATTGCTGCCACGTCAGCTACTGTAGGGCTGATGATCATTGCTGCTGCAAGTGTTGTTTTGTTCATCGGTATCCGCAAATGGATATGATCGAAACCCATCTCTTTCTCAGTTGGAGATTCGCCATTCGCAATCAAATTCTCGCTTCCCAAGGATGGGTTGTATATTTTCACGAAGAGCGAGCTGAAACGGGCGATGAACAGTTGGGGGTATTTTCGTCAGGACGTTTGAATTTCGGTCGTTTGATGACGTTTAATTGTGCTGGGCACGTTTGGATTTCGGTCGTCTGAAGACGTTTAGTTGTGCTGGGCACTCATTTAGAAACGACAAGTAAAAGTTGTACATCAATCTTGGAAAACGATAGGAATTTGGGATTGTCCGCAAAAGTTAGGCACCGATAGGAATTTGGGATTGTCCGCAAAAGTTAGGCACCCATTTATAATTTCTTGTTGTTGAGGAAGACCAGGTGATTGTGTTAGAAGTAGGAATATTATGTTGATTTTGCGTTTTTGCCTTTTTAAAACCAATGCTTCTTATGTTTAGATCAGAATGTTATCCATAATATACACCCAAAATTCAATGGCATAAGTCACAATTTAAATTAATTAGTTTTTTCTAGATAAATACATAAGGAAATGATTCCACGATAATGCTACAATTTTTTATGCAAATGAACTATTCGGATTATACAATGATGTGTAAGTTAAATTCCATTCATTCATTATTTTAACACTAATTTTGGCTAAATTTGAAAAAATTGAATAAATTAAAATTGTAGGGGGTCCGTAAACAAAAAAAATAATTTTAATGAATATATATATACGCGCTTTTAAATAAAGAGATTTTTGTGGCTCACTAAAGGTATAGGTGAGACATTTTTTTAATTTTATCTGAATAAATGGTGCTAAACTTAATGAATTCATAGATTAAGCTTAACATTATTGTAGGTTAAAAAGAACTTTTTCTTGGAAATTTATATGGTAATATTAGCATAAAATCATTTCCTGCCAATATTTTATTGTAACTGGCATAAAATAGTGGCAGTACTTTATTGTTGCGTGAGACATGAAATTTCTATACTTGAATCCTAACTTACATTAGGGCCTATTCATTTAATGAAATGGATTGGAAAACACAGTTTTAAGCTTTGATTTGACATGTATTTCCTCCAATAACCTTATTTTTTATTATTATTTATATTTTAGTAATTATATATTTTATCTATTTTAACTTTTTTCATTTTACAACTAATATCATCTCTATAGTTTCATATTCATCTTATTTCATAATTTTCATTCCATCTCATGCCCATAATTTTCATTTCATCTCATGCCCTGGTATCGCCTTGATATAGCACACTGCCATGGAAAGCATCTATTGAACTACAGCTTTGGCAATCATCACTATTTTCATCCTCTATAAACGATGGAGGAAGAGAAACAACCTTAGCTACAGCAACATCAACACCAGCAAGGAAGTGCCTTAACTTGGCCATGGTTGGCCAATAGTCAGCCACATGCCTCTCATTAGTCATGCAATCTCTACCTATCAATTGTTAGGAGCCCTTACTGACCAATACGACCCAGCCATCACCGTCCAACTAGGGCAACGAGCAAATACTATTTGCAAGTAATTGGAAGCTAGACAAAGAAAGTGTCACCACCAATGACCAAGCCTTGGAAAGCCACCAGGAATTAATTATAGCTAAATACATTAGCTTCAACTATTTAACGTTATTTCTTATACCATACAGCCTGTATTAGCAAGAGACATGATGGATTTTGTTGGATTTTTGTGTCTTGTAAGTCTAGTGGTGTCTATGTATGTAAGATTGGCCTAAGTGAGTCAATGTAGGAAAGTTATATATTGAGATTTCAGTTAGAGATTCAATGAAGACTCTAGAGTTGAGAGAAAATAACTATTATATAGAACCTAGGGTCTTTCTAGAGCGAGGGTGGTGTTTATAGGATTTGTTATTAGGGATATGTGTGAAACATCTTTAGTATATCTCTAAAATCTATTTTCATTATAAATTAATTATCTATCTCCCATATTTTTTTCCTTCAAAGTTAAAGTATTTTTCACATAAATTTTGTGCCCTTGATGTGTGTTTAATTATGCTTTTGATCTATATGTATGATCTTAATCATGATTCTAAAAGTAGTATCAGAGCTTCCACAACAAGCGATATAAGAACCTATGGTTGATAGATTGTGGTCCAGGTTGTAGATTGAATATTAGGTCAATGATTGAATTAGAGGATGGATGAATAGGCAAGATCATGGTTGCAATGTGATTGGCATGGATTGTTAGTGGATTGGATTGTCTGGTTGGAGTCTTGCATCTAATAATTGTTGGTCGTCATGGAGATGTATGGTCGTTGATGAAGGCAGACATGGTAATGAATGGTGACAATGTGCAACCATTGATGATAAGATAAATCTAATTCATGAAAGGCAAAGGAAGGATTGAAAAAGAAAAATGAAAGAAAAACAATGCAGGCCACGGTATCGGTCAGATTTGGTGGGCATGATGAGGTGCGACAAGGGTTGCTATCAGATTTGGAGGATTGTTTTGTTTCTTCCTTGACAGCGGAATGAGGTGGTGCCAATGAAGGTTATTGATTGGTGTTGGATTTGTGTAGCACCGAAGACGAGAGGCAACAACGAGCGTTGTGAGTAGAGGCACATGAGTATCAATGGATTTGCTGCTAAAAACAAATCTACAAGTTGTTGCATTAGCAACGATGTTGGAGTAGGTAGCAAGTGTTCTGCCAGAGAAAGAGGTGCATAGTTAGGAGTGGTGTCAAAGAAGACATTGATTTTAACGTCTGGCGTGAAGACAATTTCACCAACTGCAATCAAGAAGAAGAGGCCAATGATTGTCTTGGCTTTTTTGGCTACCGAATTTGGCAATCTAGTTCTGTAAAGAGGTTGCTAGTGTTGGAACAGAGCAGCGACTCTGTTGGTTGGAGCAAATTGGACGTTTGACGGTCGTCGACAGGTGGTGTATTGAGGTAGAAACAACCGCATGCTTGAGGTGACTATAGTTTTCCCTCTTTGAGATGGAAGGTGATGTATAGAGATGGTACATCGAGGCAAACTAAAGCGGATTTTGGACGAGCAATATTTTGTAATCTTCGTGGGTGTTCTAGATTCGATTTTCATATTTTTGGTGCTATGAATACAATAATGAGGTTAAATTGGTCAAATTGTGATTCAGTGATATGGATTTGATGGTCTGTGCAAATCAATGATGATCAATTATCCTGAGTGGCAGATCTAGATGTTTTGAAGTGTTTCAAAACTTGTGGATGGTGCATTGTTGAGCGTAATCAAGTTAGATCATGGTAATCGAGGTTGATTGGGTAGATCAAGTTCAATCTGGTTTGAAGTAACAAAAATTTGAGAAGATATAAGAGTATCAATGGAGTAATATGTTATTTTGATATTTATTGTGCACATGGATGGTTCAGATTGAAATAGAGTAGTGAACTTCATGGATGATGATGTGCTACAATGATGCATTAATTGATTATTTGCCTATTTATGCAAGGTGCAAAGGGTGCACAAAGAGCATAGATATTAGATGGTGGTTTTTCTACATTTCATAATGGACAAAGGCTTGGGTCTCAAGATAGTGATCGGTAGTGAATAGTGGTGAGTTTCGTAATTGTGATCGACACTAGACATGAAAAAGCCTAAGGTTCCGAAATTATAATTGTTTGGAAAACAGATACAACAATATGTGCATAGTTTGGTAGTGGATGCATAGTTGTATTATGTATGAGTGCATGATTTGTTCCACTAGTATAGGTGATATATAGTTTAGCATGCATGTGTTTTGGCACATGTATGGTACACATGAGCTGATGGGCATACGATGGAGTACGGTTTAACATACATGTGAAGAGATCGTTAATACAAAGAAAGGCGAAATGCTTTTACTTATTTGATTATTTGAGCAGACAAGAATGTTATAATTAAAGAGTTGCATATGAGTAGTAGTCGTGAAAAGATGTAAATATAAATAATTCAACAAGCAAGTGGTGATAATAGAGTGGTGTACAAATGATGATTGGTTGGATGTGCAACAAGTTTTGCAAA